>JANRGW010034834.1:36757-72775 GCA_024733675.1 Psilopsiagon aymara
CAGGCACAGCTCCAGGTTGGGCAGAGAAGAGATTCAGAGCAGCCCTGCGGAGAAGAACTTGGGGGTGTTGGTCGATGAGAAAATGAATATGAGCTGGCGGTGTGTGCTCTTGCAGCCCAGAAAGCCAACCATTTCGTGAGCTGCATCAGAAGGAGTGTGACCAGCAGGTCGAGGGAGGTGATCCTGCCCCTCTACTCTGCTCTCCTAAGACCTCACTTGGAGTACTGTGTGCAGTTCTGGTGTCCTCAACATAAAAAGGACATAGAACTGTTGGAGCAAGTCCAAAGGAGGGCCACGAGGATGACTGGGGACTGGAGCGCCTCCTGATACTCTGAGAAAGTTTGGGCTGTTCAGCCTGGAGAAGGGAAGGCTGCATGGAGACCTCATAGCAGCCTTCCAGTATCTGCAAGGGGCTTATAAGGATGCTGGGGAGGGACTCTTCATTAGGGACTGTGGTGATAGGACAAGGGGTAATGGGTTCAAACTTCAAACAGGGGAAGTTTAGATTGGATATAAGGAGGAAGTTGTTTACTCTGTGGGTGGTGAGGCACTGGAATGGGTTGCCCAGGGAAGTTGTGAATGCTCCATCCCTGGCGGTGCTCAAGGCCGGGTTGGACAGAGCCTTCAGTGACATGCTTTAGTGTGAGGTGTCCCTGCCCCTTGCAGGGTGGTTGGAACTAGATGATCTTAAGGTCCTTTCCAACCCTGACTATTCTATGATTCTATGCAATACAACGGCTCACCACCTGCTGACCCATACCCAGCCCAACCTGAGCAGCAATCAGGGCCTTCCCGCTAACCCCTCAGTTTATGTACTTGGAATGACATGTTGTGGTATGGAATTCCCCTTTGTCTAGTTTGGGTCAGGTGTCCTGTCTCTGCTTCATCCCGGCTTCCTGTGGCCCTCCTCACTGACAGAGCATGAGAGACTGAAAAGTCCTTGATCAGAGTAGAGTATTACAGGGCAGCAACTAAAAACATCAATGTGTTATCAGCATTGTTCTCAGACTAAAGTCAAAAACACACCACTGTGCCAGCTGCTAAAGAGAACAGTGACTGGTACCGCTGAACCCAGGACAATTCTCTTTGATAGCGCTGGAGCTGATGATGGCCTGCATTCCCATGTTTCATAGAACCATAGAATTTTGGGAATGCTGAACACCATCAGCTCCAGTGCTAGCAAAGTTTCAAACCTTATTGTTTTCCTCACTGTGTTAAAAATAACAAGAGAATCTGCTGTCCTTGATAAAAAGCTTATTGGAAGAACAAGATAAATATTGCTAGTCGGGAAAGTAGATTATATTGAGCCTTTTCTAGGTGTAGCACTGATTGAAGGCTCATGCCAATATGAACACTTAAGTAACAATTATTTGTCAAGTTCCATTATTCATGGCACATCTTTGAAGTAGCAGGCTTTTTTAAAACTACTTTATTTCTGGTTGATGCTGTTCAGTGAATCTACCTGTTTGGCTTAGTAAAAGGCCTCAACTTTCTACAACCAAGACACAGCATTTATGGTTGTCAAGAGCTCCAGAGAAGTCAGTGATTAGCAGACTCATTTGTTCCCAGGGAACCAGGGCTCAGGGAGCATGCTGTACAAATGGTGTCATGATTGTTTCAGGAACTAGGAAAATGTTACCCGTTACAGAAGCTGTAAAGTGAGCTGACTGATGTGGGGATGGCCATGAGCAACACTTCCACTGCTATGAGTATAGCTCTGTAATCAGTCATGAGTAGCCTCTCTCCTGAAAAGAGCGTCATGCTAGGCCTAAGCTTTGTTGGTGAGGCTCTGTAGCTATAAACCTCAGTTTTCACTGTGAGGCTGAAATGTGTCTGCAATTCATTGACTCTTTTCCCTGATTGGGTTTGTTTTTGTTTTATTAACAGACTTGAAGTTTCTGTCTAATAAACAAACATGAGTCATCTGAAGTTGTTTGCTGCTACGCTGAAGTGCCATGGTATTAAATTTCTGGAAAAGCAAGGTATAGCCAGAAGGGTATTTTTACATGGCCCACGGTATGTTTCATCAGGAACCTCAGAACCATTCCTGAGTGGGAGCAATTCAAATTATGTGGAAGAAATGTATTATGCGTGGCTTGAAAACCCAGGAAGTGTACATAAGGTAAGTTGAAAGCATGACTGTAAGTGTTAATATTAGGTTAAGAGTGGAATCGATTATTTTTTTCTTTTTTAACTTCTTTTATAAAAAGTCCAAAAAAAGGTCTTGTATGAAATGAAAAATGTGAAACTAATTTCCCACATATTGATTGTTGCAAGACATGATATTGCTGCTAAAAAAATACAGAGGAGCCACAGGCATGGTGAGCTTAGTGTAAGCTGCCCAGAAACTTTCTGCAGTCCTCCATGGAAATGCTGTTCAAGCAGTCTGTTAAGTAATTAGTTACATCTGGAAGAAGCCTCAAGATAAAGTGATATCAGAGGATACATGATATTGATGCATGTGTTGATGTTGGTACTTCTAAACTGCCTAGGAAAAATGAATGTTACCTAGGAAAAATGAAAAATGAACCCTTTAGGTAGCTGTGGAAGTTGTAACCTTAAAACTAGATCTGGAATTGCCAAAAAAGCCTTCTTAAGTATTTTGAAAAGTATTTTGTCGTGTCTCTCTCCCTCTCTAGGTGACATATATTTGTTTGCTTTTTGAAAAACTTTAAATCTATTGCCCAAGTCCTTTCTTGTGGGTAAAATACATAAACTTATTTTTTAACAAGCTTTCTGCTGACAAGGAAGGCTTTTTTATGGTGATGCATGTATAGTAACTTAAGAAGCTGATGAGAAGTCTGACAAATTCTAAGTCAGACAAGTCATTTTCTAGAGAAGTGATGTGAATTGTGTGCAAAATTGTTACCAAATTGGTTGTGTGTTCCCTTATTCTCAAGGCACATGTATCAAAATGTCACTTAGAAGTTGTTGCTCTAAGTCTGATAATCTATCCAGAGGGTGAGGAAGTGGCACATGTGAAGTTGGGGAAAGAAACAAAAACCAGCTACAGTTTTGTAGCTGGTTTGGTTTTGTGTTTTTTTTTTCGGATGCTGCTCGTGAATTTAGTCTTGTTGGAAGGTGTCATCTGCCGTGACAGTTCTGGAGACTGAATGCTGTTCACATGGCAGATAGATCCTGCGTCTTTTGTGTTACACCTTAAGTTGGAAATGAATAGTCTCTTCCAGGGTGACTCCTTCTCTCATCCCGTGTCTTTGATTCCTCAACATGCAACTGCCAGCTGAAGTTCCAGTCAGTGTAGTGCAGGGTAGTACATTTTGTTGATGCATTTAATTAATTTCTGAGAAGCACTTGTGATGCATTGGTGCTGTAGATCAATATTAACCTTTTATTTTGAGGACAGCGGAGGGATGAATTCATCCATAGGGACTGTGTGTGTGGTGATGTGTTTTTGCTTGTTTTATTGAAGTTGCATCAACTCGTGGCAACCTTCTTCCCTTTAGGAAGAATGCAATTCCTTGTTCAGACCCTTTACAGTGGAGTGAATTTTGCTGCTGGAAAGTCTTGCAAACTTCTGATAGGGATCGAACCTCTGTGACTGAGCACACGAGTGGTGCGCGGTTAAATCGACCCTACGGCGGAGCCGGGGCTGCAGGCAGCGCCGCGGGAGCTAGCCAAGGTGCTGAACTGCCGGGCCCAGCCCTCGTAAAGGCCAGCCGCGTCTTCTGCGGGGCCGCCGCCCTAGCAAAGAGTTCTGCTATATTTAGACCTGCTTGTTATTTTGCTGGTACTTGGGGGTAGGTAGAAATGCTAAAAAATCCTGCTGAAAAACTATCCAGTTCTTCTGACAGTTCAGGCACAGTGCGGCAGTGGATCCTGATGAGGTATTGACGTTTGTAGGTTGAACAGCAACCAATAAATTAGCAGAAGTGAATTGACAGTGGAATGTAAATGTACTGGTGGAGTAGGGTGTGGCCTAGGGAGTGGATCCTAGGTAATTCAAGATGCATTTTAGAAACGTGTGAAGTCTATCCCAAGTTAACTGTATGCAATATAATCGCAATAGTAATGAAGTAAATTCACTGCATGCCTGGCTTATGAGCCTTAAAGGAATATGATTGATGGGCATCCTGGGTGAATTAACAGCTATTCTCATCTAAATAACTGGGTTTTTCACAGCCTAGAAAAAAAGGAGGGAGGAGAATGATGCCTATTAATTTTGTTTCCTCGACAGAATTTTTGGTTTCTTGAAAACCACCTAATTTTGTCAGCTGAAAGCTGTGAATACCTACCCAGGGTTTTTGTGGACAGAGGTGTTCTATTTGGGCTTTAATATAGCACATTAAAAATGCAAAGACTTGAACTTCCACTGTTTTCTTAAAAATATATTTGTGTTCAATCTGGAGTTGTATGACTGTTGGGAACTTGTCATTCTGCTATGGCAAGTGGTGTAAGTCTTGGAAAACAATATCCAGAGACACCAATGGCTTATGTGATGTTTGTTTTGCTGTTGTTAGTAATTAACTCTCTATGCAAGCCGCTCATATTTTGTTGTTTTATCCAATATGTCTAGCATGGTTTGGAGAGACAGTTTGGGCTAGGTGTTTAGACATTACATTCTCTTTTGTCTTTTTCCTCTATTTTCTATTTTTGCTCATGTTTCTTCTTGGATATCTTCTTATCAGAGGGGATGTGCCTTCTTCTAGTTGAGGAGATGAAGATGCTTTATTTTTCCTGGGCTTTAAAAATCGTGCTCTGTTCACTTTTCCTTGGAAACTCCAATTAATCAAGGCTCCTTAAATTATTTCTCTCTCAGAAGATTTGACTGTACATGTTGTACCATGGATGCTTATTTAAAACTGCTTGAAATATGGCTGTCATGTTCTTATGAGCATATTCAGTGTTACTAGCATTTTTTCATGAGAATCTCTTCTTTCTGTGTATACCATGGTCGTATTTTAAGGAATATGCATTTATATACATAGAGCTTTCATTCTTTGTGCAAATCCATTCTTGGTGATTCTCTGGTTTTCCTTGTCTTTTGAATCTCCTATCCTGAGAGCAGCCAAAACAACAATCAGAATAAAATGACGTGGGCTCTGAAAAAGGCATCATTATTTCTCCTTGAAGCATGGTGTCAGGGCCATAGATCATAAGGGAGAAGCTTGACAAGGCTCAGTTATTACTATCACAAGATTAATTACAATACTGCATGGTTGGGGTATTGAGTACATAATGCCTGCCATTTAATCCTGTATACAGTCACTCTGCCATGAGTGTGTAATCACTTCCTTGTTTTATGTACTTGGAAAAAGCATGGGGGTGTTGTTTTGATGTCATCTATTTTATTTTTTTGTAAATGGTATAATGATGCTCAGTGTGTGTCTTCTAAGGCTTTACTGCCCTCACTGCAGTTGATAAATATTGTGATGTCACTAGGAAAAAACCCAATCATCAAGATAACTAATATGTTACTTGTTATTCGAAATGCAGCACTGTTTATTATATGAGAACAGAATAGTGACACTAAATCCCTTGATTTTTATTATATTATTTGAGAAAATAATGTTTAACTACAATATAGATTTGCTGACAGGGAAAAAAGAATGTATCACATACCACTATAGTAATTTTTGTTTTACAGATATATTTTTCTATTATAAGTCTCTTCTACTAGTTTCTTAAGGGACTTTACTAATTTAGTTGAGAACCTGTAGGTTTGCTGTGAGACCAAGCTGATCTTCTGTCTGTTCAGTCGCATGGCAAATGCTGTTGCCAAAGTCTGACACTGATACACAAGGCTTGAAGACTATAATCTGGTATCAGTCTTGAAAGACACTATAGAAATTTGTAAAGGCTTTGATGGATGTGTATCTAGAAAAAACTAATTTTCTGTAGCCAAATGATGTATTTTCCCTCCCTTCTGATTAAATGTCAAGCTTGCCCAACAAATCAATAAGTTAAAAGATGCCATAGGAAGAGATAGTATGGTTCCTTCTGTCCTAGCTGGCTGCATCTTCAGATGTAAACATTTTCTTTACGTCTGTGAGTTTGCATGAAGAAAGGGCCCTATGCTTTACTCTCCTTACACAGGTTGCTTGGTAGGCGAGCCTACCTGGATTTTGTTAGCAACTCTCTTACAGAGCACTCATTTAAAAACATTTTCATGTTTTTGTGGGACTGTGCTGTGGTAACTTTTATGTGTAAATGAGAATAATTATATTACTGTCAACATTATATGTGTATTGTGGTGTTGGAAAAGGTAAGAAATGATTCTTAACATAAGCAAAGCACGTTCTTTATTGAAACTTTGAATTAATACCAAATGTCAATTTTGTCATGGATCCAAGTATGTGTTTGGAATTTCCTAATTTAATGAAAGTTAATGACTGTTTATTGCCAAAATAATTCTACCAGTCTAAGTAGCCTAAGTTGTGAAATGAAGGGGTTGTATCTATTTTTCACTGTCTGGTATGCAGGTTCTTAGATGAGGTGCTGCATAGGCATGGAACAACAGTACTGTCCTTAATACAGAGTAGGAAGGTGAATAGAGAGAATACCAGAAAAAACATGGTTACACCAATAGACACTTGCAGATCATTTCTGGGATGTTGTGTAAATTCTTACTTCTAATCTCAGTGCACCTATCAAGGTGTCAAGGTAAGAAGAATGTAGAAAATTGCCATAAATGGGAGAAGGGAGAAGGAACGAGTTCTTCATCAGGGTGTCTGGAACTGACCTCCAAGCATAATCTGTCCACCCTGATTTGTCATGGCGAATAGAAGTTAGGCTGTATTTAGCTCAAGTCCATGTAAAAGTATGGTGGTAAATTAGGTAAGGTTATTGTATTTTGTATCACTGTAGCTTTGTATCAATAAAGAAGTAAGAGAGGTGCATTAAAGCAGTGTTTTTCAGGCAGTGGCTTCATGCTAATGATGAGATTCCTGTCCACAGGTTCAGTGAATCCTCCCATTTCTATAACTTGAACTTGGAAGTTTGGATGATGTTTAGCTTTTGTGTACTGTGCCTCTCATAGTGCTTCTGAATACCTTAAAGCTTGTAGAAATTTCAATATAAAGATTTTTTGTTAATGAAATAAGAATTTAAAAAATATATTTCTGTCATGCAGTGTTAGTATGACATTAGTTTGATTCTTCTGTGTATTCTGTAATGTTCTTTTTAGAATTGGATCCTTGAGGTACCTTTTGTCTTTTCTGACAATAGTTCCTTAAAGTGTAAAATGTGTTAGTTTCAAGCTCACAGCCAGGCTAAATGACATGCATTGTACAAGATGAAATCTGGCTTTTACAGTTCTTCTATTCCAGTCACAAGCATTTTAAAGTTTTGAAATGGTTTCACAGTTTCCTTTCTTTCCTAAATTAGCTGAACTGAGGAAAGTGTTCTATGACCTTCATAGAGTGTTTATTACCTTTTATGGGAACTGTAAGCTAAGCACAAGTATTGCTTAGTCCCCCACTACAACAGGCTTTCTTTTTTGTTGGGTGTAAGTATCTCAGATGTTTTATCCCGTTCTGTTGCTAATATATCTAATACCATTCTAACCTGGGGCAGTGACCACCTCATCAGAATGGAAGCAGGCCAGGAAAACAAGACTTGGGCGTATGTGGAGGGAGTGCTTGTGTAAAAGTATAGATGGAAATAAAAGGATCTTTCATTGTTGTGATTCAGTTTCTGAAATGTGTACTCTTCTAAAATTATGACTTGTACCTGAAACCAGGTCTGTAATTTCTTTCATAGTAAGGTAACCTAAGCTAGTGAGTAAAGGATCTTAGACCAGAAGCCTCACTTGGAAAAGCTGTAATTGCTTTTAAACAGTTTCTTCAAGAAAGGCCCTTAAGGGCTGATTCTGATTTAGCATATGTAGCAAGTGCCTTGAAGTATCATAAATTCTATAAATATCATTAAAGAAATGGATTAATTTGTTAAGGTTTTCAGTTTTATAGGCTTGAAACCTCTTTACCAGCAGCATAATATCATACCCATTACTGGTTGCCTGAGTAAATAGCACAGTTAAAAAGAGCTGTGTGAATAAGTAATGCATGGCGATGCTGTCCACTCATATGTGCTGGAGATTTTTCCAATGATCAAGCTCAGTATAAGAAATGATATGAAAATGGCTTTGTGTAAATAAAACACATAGTTGCTACCCTGATGTAGTCCTATTAATGCTGTCTTTTTGCTGGCTATTAGTGGTACTTAATACTTCAATGTAGTGAGGTGCCATTTGCAGCTTAAAGGAGCTGATTTTGTTCGAGACTTCTGTTTGAGGTAATAAATTTTCCTTCTTTCCTTCTCTGTGCACATGTCCAGTCCTGGGATTTGTTTTTCCGAAATGCTAATGCTGGCCAAGTATATGATCCCCATCTACCAGATCAGTTGGAGAGAAAGGCATCATTTCTTCAGAGCCATGGCCTGGCCCAGACACCAGGTAAAGCTGAAAAGCTTGTTGAAGATCACCTTGCTGTGCAGTCTTTGATAAGAGCATACCAAGTAAGTGTACTTTGGGGTAGGTGTGGAAGGGCTTCTTCTTATGTTTTTGTTTGTCTTCTGATCTTAACTCTTGCCTATTATCTTATTTCAGATCCATAATGTCTTGAACCTGACAGTTTTATCTTCCCTGTACAATGTCTGAACACTGAGGTCCTGGATTCAGGCTGGGATGCTCCTCTGTTTTAGCAAATTCCAGATTCAGATTACCCACATCCCTGATGCTTTTTATCTGATTTAACCTGAAGGCAGTTTATAGAGATAGTAATTTGTGAAAGGAAATACAAATCTGTTGGGTTTTGCCTGTTTACCAGAAGCAGAAGCCAAACACCTTGAAGCTTAGCCTTTTCTATTGACTCACTTGACTATATTCAGGTTGCACGTGTGTCTGATTCAGTAAGGTACTTGACCAAATTGGAAAACTAAGTTATCTGAAATGGCTTTGCTTGATATGAAGGCAGTTGTCCTGGATATACTGGTTCTAATAAATCTCCTGATGTGTGCAGCAAAATAAGAACTTTTCCCTTTCTTCAGCAGTAAACTTTTCCATCATCCAAGTCTGTCTTCAGCTCTAGAAAAGTCTGTTATAGTTCTGAATGTTACTACCTTCCTTTAAGGAAAGAGGAAATGTGTTCCCTTATTCATTCATCTAGTGTGAATTTTTTGATTCCCTAATTGAGAAGGATTATAGGTAGAAAGAGGAGAAATAATTAACCAGAAATTGAATTTTGGGAGGCTGATAGTACTGAGTTTGGGTCAGCTTTGATGAATTTCTTTTAGAGAGCTGTTCATGAGAGTTGACTTTGTTTCAGATTCAGATTTTTTTTTTAACCTTTTTATGAAATTAAGAAATTAAGTCTAATATCCTAAGACTTTTAACTCCCATTTGCTGTGATCAGAGGGATAGAAGAACAACTCTTATTTCTGTACACATCACATTGTCACCATTGATTCGGTTACGAGCCATGTTATTCCAGCTGCTGGAGAGGTGTTGTAGAAGAGTAGAAAGGTTTGTGACTTTAAAGAATATATGAAATTTGCTTAGAAATAGCTATGTAGAAAACAACTACTTCAGCCAGTTCGCTTTTCCTTGCAGTAAAAAATGGTTGGAGAATTAGAGAAAATTGGAGAATGTTAGGCTGCTTTGACACCATTTACTTGAAAATAGTTCAGGGGTTGCCATTGTGTTTCCTTTATTTGAAAGACTGTGTCATGCGACTCAAGTGATGGGACAGAAATGTCTGTATCAATGGCATGAACCCATGTGTTTTGCAACAATGAAAGAGGTTTACCTAAGGCAACTGTCTATTTTTAAAAGGTATTTAATACCCTCTGAATTCAGTGTTGAAGGGATATGATTAATTTGTGACCTTCCTTCACCTGATAATGAAATGAAGTGGAGAAGGATACAGAATTTTCATTTTTCAAGCCTGTCAGTATTTTATGGGCTTTTGTGGTAAACTGCTTTGTGGTGTGTTGAGCTGGTCTTCTGAAAAGGCAGTTAATCTCTTGCTTTTTTAATATAGAACACTGCATGCGCTAAAAGGATTTCCAGTGAAATGTGTGTGCTTAACAAAAAGGAGTCTACATAAATTAATGTCTTGAGTCTTCTTTTATGTAGTTGTTAGGGTTTTTTTGCCTTTTTGTCTAGAAAATATGATTTTGAAGTCTAGTTTCAGGTAGTCTGTATTTGCACTTTGTCAAATTTGTGGCAGTTGTTGAAAATTTTCCATGCATGTGTTTTCAAAAGGTAGAGTTTTGCAATTGCTACTCTTTTCTGTATGCAGTGAAATAAGTGGAGCTATTAAAAAATTACTTGATATTGAGGAAAGTACTGTTTTCTAGTTAAAGACCAGTCTGCTTCTGGAGCATAATACGGCACATTGATTTGCTTTTCTGGGTTTTGATGTTCTTGCTAATCTTTTTCCTCTTCCTAGTAATACTGCAGAACAGATGTAGCTTGGGGAGGTGAATTCTTTTTCTGTTGATGATGCTTGAGACAGAATTGTTTGCTTAGTTCCAGTCAGATAAACTTTGTGTGTGGTAAACAATAAGGTGGCACAGATGTTGCTGTGGGCATTATTTGGCCTGTCAGAGTTTTATTGCTGGTGATTCATGAGATGCAAAGAATCTCACAGGCCATGCTGAATTTGCAGGGCTGGTGGTTCTAAAAAAGATGCTGTATTTGTTTGCTTCTGTGTGGAAAGCATTTTGTTATGAATTCTCCTACAAATACAGAACATTTGAATAATGTTTTTACAAGTCCCTTCTTGATGAACCATGCTTTAACCACACTCTATTACTGTGTGTGGTGCAATTCATTATTAATTTTGCAGTTTATGGATATATTTTTTCAGAGACAATTAAAATACTAGTAGTGTAAATGAAATTCTACCAAGATGATCTGAATTTGTCCTTAAAAAGAAAAACATTAAGGAGAAAATATTAATATATTCATTTATAAAAATCTTTAAATTTGGTATATGAGAGTCATGCACAAGAGAGATTAAAAAATATGTTTCATTTGTGGCTCTATTGAATTAATTAGTTATTTCTTCTGTAGCAATGTTATATGTTAATGTAAGGTACTAGTTTATAGCAACTTGTGGTATGGATCAACACCAGCAATATTGATAACTGAAAGATGGCACAATTCCCTGCTAAATTTGTGTTCTTGGGTGTCTTGAATGTTGATTTTATCATAGATAAAATTCCCAAGATTACATGAATGAAAGTAAATGCTATCTGATACTATCTGATGTGGAGTAGAGCTCATGAAGAGCAATACTTTCACTTCAAATATAGGCTTCCTCAGAACCAGTCTATGTTTCAGGTCAGCAGTGCTCTATTTTAGTGTTCTGTAGGTGTGGGAAGGCAAAAAGACAAAATGAATGAATGAGTAAATCATAGGATATAGAGAAATCATAGTTCCTTAATTTTGCCCAAAGATTTAGAGTACGATCTTAAAGCAGGGTTTTTTTTACTTAAACTTCAGTATAATTTTAAATTGTATGTGAGACAAAATAAAGCTAATGTTCTAATGTGTATTCAGCAATTTTTTAATAGAGGTATTACAGATATGCATATCCAGAGATACGTATGCTTATTTCCTTATGGAAATATATGCTTATGTTCTTATGGACAAACTTGGGAAATATGAGCCTTTCATGATGTTAATGGCATTTGTTTATTTGAATTCATGACTGATACACATACTATGGAGAGAGATACAGTGTTTTTTTCGCTTTGTTGACTTTTGTTAGTGTGATTTTACTTTTTTCTCACTTTCCTTCTATTACAGATCCGTGGCCATCATGTGGCTCAGCTGGATCCCCTTGGAATTCTGGATGCAGACTTGGATTCGTTTGTTCCATCTGACTTAATCACTACAATCGATAAACTTGGTGCGTGCACTGTATGCCTTGTTATTTGCAATGGTCGTTTGTCTCTTTTGTTTCATCAGGCTGAGGTGATGTAATAAGACATTTCTGCTTGCTTATATCATGAAATAGTTTCTTTGTCCTCTGTAAAGACGCTCAGATTTCAAGACAGTGGAATTTCTACTCAGATCAGAGGTGAGGTTCCTGTGAATTCACCTTCTGATGAATGATGGTTATAAACACTTTATAAACCCCAAATCTTATAGTTCTGAGCCACACCAGAAATTAATGCTAACCCATACATTAGGCCAAGATTCTGGTAATCTAATTTACTTTTATACCATTGTGCTTGATACTTGTTTTGACTGGGGACATCTGAAGGCTAGTCGATAGGAAAACCAAATAAAACCAACTTGCTGGATAGAGGAACTACATTTCATACCAAATTTGGATTCTGGCTTTGGATACTTATTCCTTCTGTATAACTTGAAGAAGTCTGAAGTTATCAGAAGAAAACATGGAAAGTGTAGAATTCTTGACTCGTGTATGTAATTCAGTGGTGATCATTTAGTTTACAGCTGGAAGAGTGTAATACACTGGGGTCTGCTTTTGCAAAGGTTGTTTAGGTTGCTAAGAGGGCATGGCTTTGAGAGATTGCACTGATCAATTTCTTTGCTCTGCTTGAGTAAAAACCCATCTGATTGATTTTTCTCTGCTCTTCAATCTACCTGGTTTGTTAAAAAGATGGTTTTATACTTGGTAAAGACACTGAATCAATTTTATTTTGATATGTAGGGAAGCTTTTTGGACAGGGCATAAACCATAGTGCAAGTACTAGAGAAAACACATTCTGCTTAATTTTGCTTTAAGTACCTCTACTGCATCTTTGCTTCTTTATTTTCTATTTGTGGTGGTAGGAAAAGAAGCAGTTCTGACCCTTTATCCTATCAAGGCAGTGGCGTGCTTAAGATTAAATAGAGAAGTGCTTACACAAATCAGGGGCTCTTTTTGAAGTTTGTCAGCTTTGATTAAAGGAAAATACCTAACAGAAAATACACTAGACATTTACCGAGCAAATATAATTTGCTTGGAGCATGGGTGATTGCTAGCACGTCAGTACAAATTTCTTTAAACTGTGCAGATAGTTTAGTACAGAGCATTGTGACTCACCAGAAGACATCATACTGAAGCTCTCATGAGCATAGGGAAAACATGCTAGACTTTGAATGAGAAGGGGGGATGTGTCTGAGTGTGACTGAGGTGATATTTCAGTTTGTGAGGGGAAACATTTCTAACATAGTCTTGGCACCACAAAAAAGGGAAGGATCTTAAATGTTGTTTATCCTTGAACGTTCCAGGCAGGAAACTTACGAAAGGTCTCTGATAGTACAGAAAGCATTTTTGTGTTTGATTTTTCTGTGCATTTTCTTTGTCATGTCATCTGATTTTTCTTTTTTGAGAAATGTTCTGGTAGGAAGTTTCTTCTGGGAGTTGCTTCTAAGAGTGCAGCTAGTTGCAGATGTACCTACTGCATGATTCAAGTTACAGAATTGTTTTCAGGAACTCTTGGATTTTGATGAGGTTATATCTCTTTAAACACGAGGTAATGCTTCAGTAAATATGCAGTGCTGTTGTACAAAGCACAGATGTTCTGTGTGTGCCCAGATCACTTCTGTACGTGTTCTGGTTTATGCATGGCAGGACATGAAAAGCCTATGAAGTCAGAGAAAGTCAGCAAAAGAAAAGAAAAAAATAGGATGTTAGCACTGCTTGGTTTCAAAAGACACTAAAGCCTCTGTCATCCCCTGTGTCCCTCCCAGCTCCTCCTTTTTTTCTCTCTCTAAAAATTACGTAAATTCTGTGCTGGAAAAAATTTACTATGGTACAAAAAAGGAGAAATAGTGTTACACAAACACTTTTGCTGGTCACTCCAGATTTAATATTTTAATATATTATTGAAATATTATTAAACATGAAATGCACCATTTTAAAATATATTATTTTTATAATGCAAAATGTGTTATTACTGACAGCGCTTTGTAGTAAAAGTGACGGTAACACAGGTCTAAATGCTAAGTTCCATTATTATTTCATCTTTTAATTGCTTCCCTGCTTTCATCATCAGAAAATTTATTTAACAGGAAATAAGGATCACTATTATATATTGATTTAAGCATTACATGCAGGCTTATCACTGTCATGCAGTGTTAAAGTGGATGCCTACAGCTTATCTGGAATCAAGATAAAGAGTTCAAAACTAAAAGTAGAGAAGCTATTTTTGATTTTTAGATGTCCACACACACATATATAGTTTTTATATATACGCAAGTTTCTATAGCTGTGTGTAATGTTATTGTAAGTTTTATAGATTTGCTTCTTGCAGTTGTAAGAAGCTATTTTTCCTTTCTTTGTTTAACAGGTTTAGATTAAACCTTACCGTGCAAAGCCTTTAACTTGCATTGACACCAGTCTTTCAGTCTTATCTGTTGTGTATTTTGGCTTTTGAAACTTCATAGTAGTTAAGTTAAATATTTTCTTAAACCATATTCTCATCCAGAAGTTGTTCAGATATGTTGAAATCAAGACGGGGCAATAAGCTTATTAAAAGCCTTTCTTTTAGTAGTTGGGGATGCATATGTGGAAATGTCTCTGCTTTTTAAGGGCTCGCTGATTGGGAAATAGAGCTGTACAGATCATTACATGGCTGTTTTAAACTTCCTATGAAGAGAAAGAAGGTGAACAGAGATATCTTGGGAGGTATACCAGAGTGTTTGCACAGCATAGCATTGAACAAGTTCTGTGTTTTCTTTTAGTCGATCCATTAATGTTGTATAAATTAGTCTAGTATGCTTCCCACTAACTGGTTCTGTCTGTGAAAAGTGGTTCTTTGTGCTTGCTGCTCATGATAGAGCAAAGAAGAATTCACAATCGTTACAGTTAGTCATTTTACTAAGCAGTAAAGTGCGAGATATAATATGGGGACTTGATGGCATATATGTAAAAATGTAAAAAGTTTTGCGTGATTTTAATTTCAGTTGTTCTGTCTGAGCATTTAAGAAAGAATGGTTTTGTGCTTCTAATGAAATAATTAAAACATTCCAGACTAGTGGATGCCTCCAAAATATTCACATTTTAAGTTTTTCATTTGGTACCTTCTTTCTTGATACTGCTTTATTAAACTTAATTCATGGTAGTTTGAAAAACAATGCTGGTTTCCTTTTTGTCTCCTGCCCTGCTTCACAAATTGATAACATATGTGTTGTAGGGTTTTATGGTTTGCATGAATCAGATTTGGACAAAGTCTTTCAGCTGCCCACAACCACCTTCATAGGAGGAAATGAGAACAGTCTTTCTTTGCGAGAGATCATCAAACGATTGGAGGTCAGTGGGATGTTTTGTGATTTGTGATTGGTTTTCATCCAAACAGAAGTGATCACTTTCCAGTCAGTCATAAACTTACCATTTGTCAGTTATTAATAGAGGACGTAAGGAATCCAAATGGTGTTAAAAACAACCCTTGCACTGTTTCTAGAGATGGCAGCACCATTGGTTTCTTTGACTGCATGTCTGAAATACGTAGGTGAAGAATGAGTAGAAAAGAGGTGAATATGGTAGAATACTAGTTTCTGCCCTAGTTCTGTAAAGAGCTGACATTGTTTCAAAGGAATAGAGCCTTTAGAACTTGCCTTTTAAATGTTCAATGACAGATAAAACACCTTTACACCTTTGCCCTCAGGATGCGCAAGGGCTGTTCTCAGAGCCCTTGCTTTAATGATGCTTCTGCCTAGGTGAAATATGAGGTATGGACACTAAATTCGTGAAAGTCCAGCTGTAGCTTGTAGATAGTGGTCCTTGTTTTCCATACCCAGTCCTTTTTCTAGAGTTTCATTATCTGACAGGTGATCTGATTATGCCATGTGAAGTCACCAAAGCTAAAATAATTGAAAGCAAAAATAATTAGAAGGAATAAATATAATTAGAGGGGAGCTCCAAATAGCAAAGGAGTGAATAGGAATGGTAATGGATTTGTAAACTACTGAGCTAGTAAGTATTGGATATTTCTTATTGTCTTTTTTCCAGGATGTTGGAGTACTTAAGTTGTAGATATTTCTGTTGCACAGTAATGAAATCCATAGGAATAAAAAAGACTAGGAGTGAGGAGATAATTTAAAGGATGAAATACAGAACAAAGTTACAAGAATGTACAAATAAAAGCATGTAAGAGTTCATGGCTTTGACCTGTTGCAAGTGTAAGAGAATGTATTGACTTGCATGTCTGACTATGGCATCAGCTTAGCTGATGCATGGTAGCTTGTTAAGTCATGTCTCTGTTGCACAGTTGAGCTCTATATTTGCTTTCTGGTTTTGCACTGCATGCCTGTGGAGCAATTTTCAGGAGATAACCCTGAAAATTGTCATGTGCAAATGAATATCAAAATCTAAAAACCTCAAGGAACTGAACAAAGAGAACCAACCCTCTGGTTTTCCTCTTCTCCTCAGAGCTTTGGATTTTTTTTTTTTAATTAAAGTTAACATTAAATTCCTTTTTAGAGACAGTAGAGAGCACACACTGTGTTCAGTATGGGTTTGGCTGAAATCAAACTCAGATTGGGTCTTAGTTCTGTTGACTTGGATTTGGACACATTTTTCTGGAGAAATATTCTAAGGTAAGAAAAAGAAAATGAAGAGATGCAGCAGGCAGATAAAACTTCTGATATGTCTACATTTTTTCCCTGCCCTTTCTCTGCTCTCAGCTGCTTGGCTTCTGTTTTGAGATTTCCAGTCTTCTGAGACTTGACAGTTACCAGATAATTTGCATGAGGCTGCATGGCTGTCCTCTCATTGTCTTTATGGCTTGATTTCAGGTGACATTTAAAAAAGACAGGGTAAATCTTGATGAATGTCATGAAATCCTTGCTCTTGCATCTAAAGAAAAGACTGTTACACCTGCAAGAGCAGTCATGAGTTAGGTGAAATAAGCCAGATTAAGGCAGGTTTATTGGCCTATCTTGAATGTATAACCAAATGAGAATCTTCCAGATTCAAAATTTTGAAATGTTACCTTGTAGAGAAAGCTTTCTGGCACAGAACTAGGTTCAGTAAAATAATTTGTTTGCTTATAGGATTACTGTGGGGAAGATACAGCGGAAGAGGAAGAAGACGAGATAGCTTTCAGGGGAATAATATATGCAGAAAATGTAATTTGAAAAATGTATTTGTTTCTTCATGGCTCATTAACTTCCAAAGCCCATGTGTTGGTGTTTTCCCATCCTAGAATACCTACTGCCAACACATTGGCTTGGAGTTTATGTTCATCAATGATGTGGAGCAGTGCCAGTGGATCCGGCAGAAGTTTGAGACTCCGGGAGTTATGAAGTTTACGAATGAGGAGAAAAGGACTTTGTTAGCAAGGCTGGTGCGCTCAATGAGGTATGCTGGGGGGAACTTGGGGCTACTTTGTGACTGCTGGGTGTAAGCTGGTGTGGGAAGCTGGTGCGGTAAATGCTGAGGTGGAGGTGAAGAGTCTTAAGTGACATTGAGTACAAGTGGGTGTACTTAATCTGTTTGGGATATCAAAAGGAAGCGTGTGCTGTGAGGTGTGGTCAGGGTATGTGTAGTGAATGTTAGTATTCCATTTCCTTAAAAGGTAAGTTGTTCTGTACCACTTGTGCAGCCTTTAGTGGCATATCTGGCAATGTTTTCATTGGCTTGCAGAGCTAAACTGGGGAAAAAAGTGTTTCAACAGACTAGTATGATGCATCTGTGTTAGAGATTCATAATTGGTTTCAGAAAATAGGTGTCAGAACAACACTAGATACTAATCTTCTGCTATATTCTCCCTACTGTGCATCTTTGTAGCACCATGATGAAAGGAATCCATCCCAATGGTCATCTCAGGAAGAATTTTTAGATGGGTGAGGTGTCCCTGCCCATTGCAGGGAGGTTGGAACCAAATGATCTTAAGGTCCCTTCCAACCCCAACCATTCTGTGATTCTATGGGTGAAGTGATGACATGAGCACTGTTTGACTTGCTGGGGTGGTAACAGTCATTTTAGGAAGCTGTGCCAGGATGGGACTGGATTTGAGAGGCATAATGTGATTTCAAATCCTGTTTTTTTCCATTTTCCTTTTGAGGTTTGCCAAGATGTGCTGTATGGTTGCATCACCTGGCAGCAGGAGTTTTGGTCTCTGCACTATATGAATGCATGCTTGGAAACAGCTTATTGATTGCTCCCATTGTGGCAGTCTGTATGGAAATACTATGATCTCAGAAACTGAATTACTATCTTGCCCCTAGAACAAGAATTAATTCTCAGGCACATGATTTATTGCAGTTCTTACAATTGGAAAGAGTTTGTATATCCTTTGATAAACACAAGAGTTAGAAATTTAAAAAAATGCATTTTTTCACGAAGCTTCTATTTTAAAAGATTTAAAAATTAAACGCTTATTGAAGGTGTTGGAAGGTATTTTTGCCAGGTATTTTGTTTGCCAATATTATAGCAAGATTATCTCATTAAAATTTAAATTTAAACAGAAGTAAAAAAAGTCACTTAGTGGTCAAGTGAATATTGCACTTGAGTAAGTTTGTTTAAGAAGCCCTCAGCATCTCCATTTATCTTGTGGCAAGTGTTCTGTTTTCATTCCTGCCTAAGCTGGGGAAAGATCGGGGGTTTCTGGAAGCATGAAGGAACCAAACATTAATTTTCTGCCAAATTTCTGGTTGTGCTCTTGAGATTTGTGGTTTTGTAAAGCAGGTAGTAATAATTTTGCTCAAGAATACCATTTTCAAAAATGTTCATTCCAAGTACTACACAGTTCAGTACTTGAAACTGAATTTTAAAGTAGGGTTTCTCATCCTTTGTGCTGTTCAGTGTATGCTATTGAACAAAGGGTGATTTTTAACTATTCCTCCTGTAAAAGTGCTCACTGTGTATCTTTGAGCTACTATATGTATGCATTAGTAAACAGTGTGTCGTGGTTTAAGCACAGCCACTTAACTCAGTCCCACCCAGCTGCCTGCTCACCCCTGTCCCTTTTACCCTCCCAGGTGGGATGGGGAGGAGAACAGAAAGAATGTAAACCGCACAGATGTGGCTGTGGAATGTTGTAGTTCTGTAGTAGTGGCAGTTTGCCTCAAATAATGAACTTTCTGCTTGTCCAGTACTGGCTTGGTGCAGCAATGAGGAGGAAAACAGTGTGTACATGACTTTGATTTGTCATGTAGGACTTCTGTTCACATGGGACCTCACTTGTAATTTATATAAACTGGCATAGCCCAGCAGACTTCCCTGAGAAATTCTGATAGCATAGCTCAGCTGAGAGTCTGGCTTGATGCTTGGATGGTTGAATTGTAAGGGTATTGATGGGGAAGCTAAGGAAAGTCAGCAACTCTTCATTTCGCTGCTTTTAGGACTTCAATCTAAAGAGGTGAATGTCAGCATTCTGTGTGAGGAATAGGCCAAGTATTAATGGATTATGGGAGTGTTATGAGTTGAGGCATTGCACAGATGACTTAACCAATACAGTTATTTTCATGAAGATGTATTTTCTTTGCCTTTTATATCCCCAAGCTTTACAACATATAATCCTTTCAGCATTTGTTAAAAGGTACTTTTTTAAACACTCACATTGCCTCTGGCCCAAATGCGTTAAAGAATGAAAGAACTTAGAGCTGTCTAGGATTGACATCTTTCTCCAGCCGAAGCTGCGGCAGAGATACCAGTGTCCTAGTTCTTTTTGGCATGTTACCAACTGTTACATCACATGGTCTGAGAAGAGTCCTGCTGTTGAACAGGACCTATGAAGTAGGAGTACTTTCTGTTGTGGTTTTCTACAAGCATTTAATTTCCAGAAAATGCAGGTTCTCTGTTCTGTTTTCTTCAGTCCATAGAAGAGACTTCTTTGCTGTTGCTCTGCCTTCCCAGTGGGCAGTATATGTTTTGTGTACACGGGAAGGAGCAGAGTTTAACTTGGGAAGTGGATTTTGTCTGAGGTGGAGACTCATGTACCTGTCTGAATTGTTTCAAAGTCCCAGCAAATACTTCTCAGATGGAGGAGAAAGATGGCTTAATTCTCTCCTATGTCTCCTCCCTACATGTGGCTTACTTCCAGAGGCCTAAAAGCATATATTCACTTATGTTTTAAAACAGTGTAATGTAATTTTATTTGCTGAAAGACGTTTTAACAACAAATAAGATTTTATTACTTCATCTTAATATAAACACTGTCTCTTGTTTTGTTATGTTTTGTTTTGTTTTCTTTTTTGGCAAAGATTTGAAGACTTCCTTGCTCGCAAGTGGTCTTCTGAGAAGAGATTTGGTTTGGAAGGATGTGAAGTAATGATTCCTGCACTTAAGACCATCATTGATAAATCCAGTGAAATGGGAATTGAATATGTTATTATGGGGATGCCTCATAGGTAATGTTGATGGAAAGCCCCCAGCAAATGAGCTTATTGTCTTAAAACAAGTTTTGGGTTCTAGAAGTTTATTAAGGAAGTCGATATTAAGAGTATCTAGGGTAGCAAGAGTCAGACATAGCAAGTAATGGAAACACAGAACTGTGGCAAATATCTGGCAGTGAGAGGCTACAGGCTTCACAGGTAAATGCAATCAAAACTCTCTTCAGTGTACTTTGAAGTTGCAAGCAAATGGGGCAGCAGCCATGGTATCTATCGCATTGCATAGAGTCTTGAACTGAGATGGCTTGGCAAGATAGTATCAAACTTACTTTTGCAGTCTGCCTTAATTAATTATTAATGTAATTATATTAAGACTGTTAGATAGCTACAAAATTCATTGCTCCTACTTGGGTAACAAGGTGTTAGGTGTTATAAAACATTGTGAGAGTGCATGGGAGGAACTTTACAATGGGAAGAAGGGTAGAATGAAGGGTTTCAGGTTCAAAAGTTTGAAGTGAACTTCTTATGAATTGCTGACCGAGTGGCTTGCTGACTTTATAAGCTTCTTGCTATTAACTCTGTTATTACCATTTTTGAGACTTAACTGTGTTTGGAATTTTTTTAGAGGTAGACTGAATGTGTTGGCTAATGTAATCCGAAAAGAGCTGGAGCAGATCTTCTGTCAGTTTGATCCTAAACTTGAAGCAGCTGATGAGGTAAGATGTTTCTTCAATAGATCTATGTAGAGAGGTCAACATTAAAGGTAGTGTTTTAGTCATTTTGCTCATTTATAATGAAAAGAGCACTGTCAGCTGCTGAAATGCGTGTCTTCTTTTGTAGTTTGAGCAATATGATTTGGGGAAATTTCTTAACAGATTTAAAGACTATACCTCTAATATGCAGAAGGTATCTCAGGAATGATTACAGATAGTTAAGTTCCAGGTCATTTGACTGAGTTTGTAATCCCTAAGCATCTTTCTTTGTTTTATATAAATGAAATGAGTGTCAGTATTTTGTTAATATTTATCTGAAAATAAAATAGGAACAATGCTCCAGTTTGAAATTATGGTGTCATGCCCAGTGCATATTGATGTACAGTTAGCTATATGCATTTTTCAGACTGAAGGCACAACTTTTTGGTGTAGTCAATAGGATGTAGCTGGCATAAATGACATTCCTGAATTGTGACTACTTCTTGCATGTTAGGGATCTGGGGATGTAAAATATCATCTGGGAATGTACCATGAGAGGATCAACCGAGCAACAAACAAGAAAATCACTCTGTCCCTGATGGCCAACCCTTCTCACTTGGAAGCAGTTGATCCCGTTGTGCAGGGGAAAACAAAAGCTGAACAGTTTTATCGGGGGGATACAGCAGGGAAGAAGGTAAATATTGTTTAATGTAGTAACACTTACTGGTAACTTTTCATATTTTTAATAAAAATAGTTTACCGGTCGTTTTGTATCACGCAGTCTTTCTCTTTTCCTCTTACACAAAAGGGATATATCACCTGTTGAACTAGATAAGGTTTTTGACATGCTACCTCAAGGGTAACTTCAGGAAGTTGGCTTAAACTTTCTTTCATTTGTGAACTAAGCAAAGACAGCAGAATGCTGAGAAGTCTCTGGTATATTATAAAAAGCCAGTTCTATTTTGTAAGCGTTATAGAAATATGGAGCAAAGAAATCCTGCTGAGAGGATTAAATTGCAGTTTTGCTTTCTAATGTGTGTGTGGATATGTGTGTATAATTCTCCCTTTAGGTTATGTCCATATTATTGCATGGGGATGCTGCATTTGCAGGACAAGGAGTGGTTTATGAGACATTTCATCTCAGTGACCTGCCATCTTATACCACCAATGGCACTATTCATGTTGTGGTCAACAACCAGGTAACAAGTAGAGCATTTTCCAATCAATTCGTCTTCTGAATAGTTGCTAGTGTTATTTGGTTTTATACTTGTTTTCATTAGCTGGGTGCATTGTCCCCTATGTTCATTAGAATGATCAGGATGTTTCTGAAAATTATCATAGTATCTAGCAACTCTTACTGAATAATATTTTATTGCCTATATTTGTTTCATTCAATTCATGAATTGTTTGCTTTGTTTTGTTCTTAAGGGAGCAAAATGAAGCTAGCTAGCCAAAATGAAAAGCTGATACTACTGCTGTCTAAATTACTATTGAGTGAAAATCTTAAGCATTTAAAACAAAGTAGGGGGTGATGCCCAACTTACTTTAATGAAAGTTTCTGGAACTTTTAGATTGGCTTCACCACAGACCCCCGTATGGCCCGTTCATCTCCATATCCTACTGATGTTGCTCGTGTGGTCAATGCTCCCATTTTTCATGTGAATGCTGATGACCCTGAAGCAGTGATGTATGTGTGCAGTGTAGCTGCAGAATGGCGAAACACATTCAATAAAGATGTGGTGGTTGACTTGGTAGGTCTTGATTTTTTTCATTCTGTGAATTCTGTACTATTCTCTTATTTTTTTGTGGCTTAGAAGACCCAGTAAAGAAACATACTTTGATTTTAATGGCCTTTAGTTTCTTCATTTAAACAAAGCAAAACAGTAATAGGTCCACAAGAATCCATAATTGTTTTTATACCTCCTAAAACCTCCTAAAATCCCTGTAAAACTATGAAACAGAAAGATTGCATTTTACATTTTTTCCTACCACCAGAAACAATATTTCCTGTTGTAGGTTTGCTACCGTAGGAGGGGGCACAATGAAATGGATGAACCGATGTTCACCCAGCCTCTAATGTACAAGCAAATTCATAAGCAGGTGCCGGTGCTGAAGAAGTATGCTGACAAACTGATTGCAGATGGGACTGTAACACTGCAGGAGTTTGAGGTACACATCCGCAGAGTTAAAGCAATCTTAAGAAGCTGTCGGTAGGAAGACACAAGTGTGACTGCATACTGTTTGCTTAAGTGTGACTGTCATCTATGTTTGGTACTTCAGCTCTGTCTCATTCTAGAGTAATACTTACAAATTCAGCTCTTGATACTCTTCCTTTGTAACACCTGTTTAATAAACTAAGTAATTTATTTAGAGTAATGTGAGTAAGCGTGTGTCTAGAAGGCAATTTGATCCTAGATAAAATTAAATTGCATAATTGTAATTTTCTTCAGAAGTTAAATAACTGTGTGTTTTATACTGAATGATAGGACTCGTGTAAGATACAAAGGTGTTATGTTTATCTGTTTTAAAATGAGAGGTTTTGTTTTACAGGAAGAAATTGCAAAGTATGATAGAATATGTGAAGAAGCATATACTAGATCTAAGGATAATAAGATCCTACATATCAAGCACTGGCTTGATTCACCTTGGCCTGGTAAGGAGCATCCTTTCCCTTATCCTAGTGTTAATATTGTTGTGCTTTTATTTTAAGTCCATATTCTAGGACTCTTAAATGCTTTTTATCAGTGTTCCTTTAAAATACAATACGTAACCTTTGTTTTGCCCCTGTTAATAGTAACTGAAACATTCTGCCAAATCAACTTGAAAGAGATGCTCTTGTTAAAAACTATGCAAAGTAAGGTGTGACTTTGAAAAAGATGTCTTTTCAGTTTAGTGTTTAATAAAGAAGTGTTCCTTTGAAGATAAGACTGTCTCTGCCTTCAGAGATTTTTTTTTTTTGAGGGATTGAGGTGCCATATGCCCTTTATTGGCTGCCTCTGCCCACGTAGTTGGACTTCACAGGGAGTAAGGACAGAAACAAAGAAAATTACTGTGTGCCTGTAAGATTAAGTTCTGTTGTCATACAATCAAAATGGTCATGTCTCCCAGTGAAAGGTGAAGAACTAGGTTTAGGCTGCTGCTTAGAATGTCTTTTTGAGAGTTGTGAGTTTTTAAATTAATTGTAGATAGGGTAGATATATCTTGATCAGTCCTTGACCATCTCACTAAATTTTTTACTTCCAGGATTCTTTAATGTGGATGGAGAACCCAAGAGCATGTCTTGTCCTCCAACTGGCATTTCAGAAGACCTGCTGACTCATATTGGCAATGTAGCAAGTTCAGTGCCAGTCAAAGACTTCAAAATACATGCGGGTCAGCTGCATTCTTTGTTTGTCCTGGTGGCTGGGTTTCTTGCTCAGTTTTTATATTTCTGCTGCTGGGTCATTTCCCAAAGAGGAAAATGCCTGTGACTTTTATTTTAACTCTTGCATCCTATGGGCAAGGAGAATGTGACAGTTAACATCCTGCTGCTTGTTCTCAGCATAATATTCTTTCAGTATCATGCCACTTCTGTTCCTTACCTCATTAAAATAGATTTTCCTCTGAGGGTGGTTAAAGTCTCTTTCTAATGTTAACACCTCCTTTCATTCTTCAAGTCCTGGTGGAAAATGCTGCCTCTATGCAGCAGGTTTGTGGACTTACTGGAAAGTAAGGCACCCATCTCAGAAAACACTATTAATGTGGGTTTTTTTAATGCTAAAACCAGTGGTAATATGAGGTGCACCTAAGATGCTTTTTTTGTAGTTAGATAACTTTCTACTCAGGAATATATCTAACTTGTGTTTTGTCTTACCAAGTTAAAAAACCTTCACTGTAAGAAAACAGCTATTGTTTGCCAACTGAAAACCCATAGGCAGCTGCTACAAATTTCCCATTTATATGATATTCATAGTATTGATCAGTCTGTCCTGTTTCACTTTGCAGCATCTCCAGAAGTCCAGTAAGACAAATGCCAAGGAAAAATGAGAGTGAGAAAGAGGGAAGAAAAAAATCATAAACTCAGTAGCTGATGTTTTCAGTCTCTTATAAAACAGTACTTGGTGTTAGAGGTGTGAAAGTAAATCTTTAGGAAGGAGTATTTCACCATGAGTCTTCTTTATTTTCCTCAGTAGTTTCTGACACAGCCAGTCTTATTTCTTCTTCTAAAACAATGTATGAACATTATGTAATGCCTTGCTTAGGAAATAAATTATTTTACTTTGCTGACACTTTAATACTAGAAGAACAACTTGTCAACCCCGTTAGGATCTGTGTTTAAGTCAGCCAGTGGGAAGGAGAATGGTGAATGTAATATGAATATAAAATACCTCTGAAGTAAGTACTTTGATTTTTGATATTTATTCCAATATAGGACTCTCTCGGATTTTGAGAGCCCGCTTGGAAATGACCAAGAACAGGGTAGTTGACTGGGCGTTAGCAGAGTACATGGCTTTTGGCTCCTTTCTGAAAGAAGGAATCCACGTCCGACTAAGCGGACAGGATGTGGAGAGGGGTACTTTTAGGTGAGTACAGTGATAACTGTTAAATGCTGTCCCATACTAAAGAAACACCTTGGCATTTTTCAAACAATATGGTGATCTGTGGGGAAGGGCAAGTTGGGGCTATTTAGCATCAATCTGAATGTTCTACAATCTGTCACTCAAGTAATCAAATCTCCTGTGTCTGTATACAGCATTTTAAAGAATTTTATTTAAGCAGAGCAAATGTTCTTAGATATTTTTTTCCTTTTTTGCTGGAAAAGAGAAATTATGTTTTTTCTTTCTGCTTTTTGACTAAAAAGTCAGCTGCAATTCATCCAATTACTGAGAAGTGAAAGAAGGGTATTTGCTTATGCAGATTGTGTAGTCTTTTAAATACCATTCCAGTGGTGGCTTCCTGAAGCTCGGATATCCTGTGGACAAACATGTTGACAATTGGCAAGCCTTTTTAAAGTGAAAGAAGGTTCTTTGTACTGAGACTACCTGTCTATGGAGCATGAATGAATGCAGAATCTGATGATTGGATAAAAATATATACAGTTCTGCTGCCTTACCTGATTCTCCGTGGAGTAACATGTTAACGATGTGTTTAATTGCAGCCTTTGATGTGAAACTCATTTCTGGGGGTGAATGAACTAGCAGCTGCACTGTGCTTCATTGTGAATGCTTGCAGGAAAGAGAGGTTCATTTCAGTGCCTGTCTTCTCTGAAACAGTGCTGTGTTTCTGAGCTGAGGTTCATTTGGTATCCACAGTCTTTTGGACATTCTTCTTCTTGCTCATATGAAAAATATGGCATTTTTAGCAAAATCCTTTGGACAAGACCTGAAAGCAAAACTGAAAATCCTGAGATTCCCCCCCCCTTACCCCTCTGATTTCTTAGCCTCCTTCATTTTAGTACCGTGGTCTTGTAAAGTGGTGATACTGTCCTGGGAGAGGAACATAGATGTTCATTGTTTAGCAAGCTGCCCACATGTTTCAGGAGGATGCCTGGTCGTATCTAGCACATACCTATAGGCTTGTCATGAGAGCACTGGTTCTCAGTATTCTCAGCTCTTTTCTTTGGTGGAAGAGGATTTTCCAGATCAGTCATCCAGATTTTTCTTCATGTTTAAGATAAAAATAATTGTTATGCTCACAGCAACATAGGGAAAAAGTAAAAAACTTGTTCAAATAAAAAGCTGTTCAGACTGGTGAAGATTAGCTGAGGATTCCTGTGCCATCTGGATTTCATTATTCAGTCTTATCAATAGACAGAAGCTGGATAAAGCTGCAGGTAGAACCACTGAGCCCCTTCTCATCTTAGAGACACGCTTTGGAGAAGGGAAAGAAAGGGGAAGAGAGAGACTTCATTCTGTCCTGATTTAATGTCAGTAAACCTCGTAATTGGACAACAGCAGTATCTGGCTTGTATGTTTGTACATTTCTGTCTTTCCATGTTTGTACCTTGTTTGTGCAATGTTTGTACATTTTCCATGTTTGTACATTGTACAATGTTTGTACATTTCTATGCTCATTGTAATCATCTTTTCCTGGGGAAGCACAGAACTTTGTGCTGAAGAAGCTTATCGCCTAGCTAGGTCTTCTGTCTTTGGCTGAATGACAAAAGTAACATAATAGTGGCAATATTTTTTTCTGCTTAACAGCTGTCTAATGTGTTTATTTTCCCCTTTCTGTCTACTTCCGTCCCTATGCTGTTCTTCGAATATTCTGTCTTTTCCAGGCCTTATATTGTTGACTCCTAAATAAATTTCAGAGCTCTTCTACTAGCATTTGTTTTATAGCAAAGGGAAGAGCAAAAAGATTCAGTCCCGTTCAGTGTTGGCAGCTATACAAGACACAGTAGTTGTTACCAATATAATAACTGTCCTTATGTTAGCAGTTGTAAAGCTGGACATATTGGTGTGATTCACTCAGTTAGTCTGCTCAGGGAGTTAATGGATTGCAGTAATTACTTCAGTCATCTCTGTTTTGGTAGCATTCCTCTGTGCCTCATTCTAATGCTGATTAATGGTGTTCTATAGCACTGTAAATGGTATGTGAGTAGAAATAACAGGAAAGGGGATACAACTGCTTCAAGTCTCTGTGCTGAGATTCGATTTGATTGCATTTTTTCATGAAATACAAACAACAGTTGTTTTAAGGAAAAGATTAATAGAATTTGCCAGGGAGGCAAAGTGAAATGCTTTTAATAGCAATTTTATTCATCCTTTTGTTTGTTTGTTTGTTTGTTGAGGTTTTTTGTTTGTTTTGTTTGGGTTTCTTTTTTCTTTTTTTCTTTTTTTTCTTTTTTTTTTTTTTACTGTAAACAGTCAGTTCTATAGCAACAGCCTCCCTACTCCTTTTCCCCTTCCCCCTAGTTCTTCTAGGGACAAGATGTTTTCAGTTTCTGTGAGTGCTTGAGATCAAGCCTGTATAGACAAAGTCCTTACAGCGCAGCAATTGCATTTAGGTACGTAATTGTATCGCTAGATTTCGGCCAAACCAGGGTTGTGTGTAAAGCAAAGGTAAATATGTTGCTTGCATGTTTTCTAGGACATAGCTTTGATGGTTTATCTTTCAAAATAGATCTGTTAAAGCCCAAAGTTATTCTTAACTAATAAATTGCTTTCAACAACTATTTGCAGCCATCGTCATCATGTGCTTCATGATCAAGAAGTTGACAAGAGAACGTGCGTTCCCATGAATCACCTCTGGGAGCAGCAGGCCCCCTATACCGTGTGCAACAGCTCCCTTTCTGAATATGGTGTCTTAGGTATGTCTTGGGGTAGCTATCTGACAGATCTTAATAGGTCTCAAACAAGATGTAGGAAATTGTGACTGCTAATTAAGAGGAATTTTTTTCAGACCTTTCTTCAGTGTGGTTAAGCTTTCTGGGTGCAAAGTTTTACTTTGTTACTGGAGTTTGACAAGTCTAAATCCAAACGTCTCCTTCTGCTAGTAGCATTTAATAATAAGCAAACTCTGCCTTTGTTGTATTTTGACATTATCATGATAGTCATGTTTTTGATCAGGTGGGAACCAGGAATTGCAGAACAGGGGCCTAAAATCCACTCAAAATGCCTAAGCTGATTTCCCTCTACCCCCTGAAAAAGGTAGTTCTCTCAGGAGATTCAGTAAATTCATCCTGTTCATTGCAGGATTTGTCCCTTATTGTCTTCTTACCTTGAATGGTTTTTTAAAAATCATTGTCGTATGAACATTAAGCT
The DNA here is from genome assembly GCA_024733675.1 of Psilopsiagon aymara. Classification (NCBI taxonomy): domain Eukaryota; kingdom Metazoa; phylum Chordata; class Aves; order Psittaciformes; family Psittacidae; genus Psilopsiagon; species Psilopsiagon aymara. The sequence goes on from JANRGW010034834.1 coordinate 65,449, forward strand.
CAATTTAGGTTTTTTTTTTTTTACAGTGTGCTATGATGGGCCTCTGTTTTAATGTGTATTTTATTTTTAACATCTTAGAATAAATTAAAAATTAGAGGGAAATCTTCAACTAGATGTATGTGTGTTTGCTTTTGGGTTTTGCTTCTTTGGCTTGTTTGTTTTCTTAAAATTTTGAATGCCTTGCCTGTGGGATCAGCCATATGAATTTGCAGGTTTTTTTGCAAAACTTTCTGAACTCTTCAAATAGTACACCTATTTGTTTAGGCTGCTTAGAGCCTGCTTGTACTTCAAAACTGGGAGACTAAAGTAGTTTTTGGTGGATAAGTCACAGAATCAGTCCCATTAGTATTCAGCAGGACATCACATAGTAATGAGAGAAGATTAGTTTCAGAGAATAACATAGCTGTACAAGAAGCAGAGCTCAGTAAGAAAGAGAATGGAAGAAATCTGTAAAACAGTTATATATGAAACAGATAGCAAAGCTCTCCCTCTCAGGTTCTGGCATCCCTGAAACAAGCATCCCCACATTTTGCAATTTTTGGGATTCAATTGAAAGTTTCCATCTTCCATGGTTGCTTGTGGCAATGCTGGAACATGCACCTAATGCTTTCTCAAAAGCAGAGGAACTGTCAACAGAATCAAGGACGCTTTGTAATACAGATATAAAAATCCATGCCAGCCTTATCTGAACTGCTATTCTGAACATGCTAGTTCAAGAAAACAAACACTTGTGATAGCATTGCTCATAGTGAATTATATTTTTGGTAGTGGACAGGCATTTTACCTTCAGCCACAGAGAATGAATAACCTCACTGACATGATGAGGGTGGCAAGAGGAATGTGGAGCACAAACCCAATATATCTAATCATTTATCAAAAATGTTATTGATTCTATGGATAAATAATGAAATTTTTTTTAGATCCATTTCAGAGCTAGTGTGAAGGAAAAGGATGAAGCACTGTAGGAGATAAAGATGGGAATTGATAGCTGCTGCAAAGTTCCAAATATTTTGTCCGACATTTTTACGTCTGCTACATAATACTTATTGCTAATAATATTAAAATTAAAGTGGTATAAAACTGGTAAGCTTTAGTGTTAGCTAAAGAGCTGATATTTTGTAGATATTTTTGTTAGCTCTGTGGCAGAATGAGTGTGAACAGAACTCTGTATCTCTATAAGGTAATATAGTAACATGTAAACTCTAAATAGGAGAGTGCAAGAGAGGATGTGTATAAACATAATAAAAATAATTGGCATAGCTAAAAAGCAAGAATTTAATTTCCGAGAGTGATTTTTTTTTCTTTGTTTGTTTCCTGTCGTGGTTTAAGCCCAGCCATAACTCAGAAAACCACGCAGTCTCTCTCTCTCTCACTCCCCCCACCACCTCCTCCCCTCTGCTCCCTGAGGGATGGGGAGGAGAATCAAAAGAATGTAACTCCCACGGGTTCAGGTAAGAACAGGCCAGTAACTAAGGTGTAACACAAACCACTACTGTTGCCACCAATAATAATAAGGGAAATAACAAGGGAAGAGAATACAACCACTCACCAGCTGCCGGCCAATACCCAGCCCAACTGAGCAGTGATCTAACCCTTCCGTGTAACTTTCCCCAGTTTATATAGTGGGCATGATGTGCTGTGGTATGGAATACCTCTTTGGTCACTTTGGGTCAGGTGTCCTGTCTCTGCTTCCTCCCGGCTTCCCCTCCTCCCTGGCAGAGCATGAGACTCAGAAAGTGCTTGGTCAGACTAAACATTACTGAGCAGCAACTGAAAACACTGGTGTTATTAGCACTGTTCCCCAGCAGAAAGTCAAAACCACAGCACTGCACCAGCTACTACTAAAAAGGAGGAAAATGACTGCTACTGCTGAACCCAGGACAGTTCCAATTTCCTGTTCTTTCTCACAGTTTGGTCTGGGTTTTCTTAACTAGAGCCAATTTACAGCATAGCTGCAAATGTAATGGGTATGTCATCGGTTTCTGGTTTTGGTTTTGTTTTGTTTGGGGTTTTTTTTAAACATTCAAATAATATGTCTAAAGGTGAAAGTGACATGTCTGGATATGGTTGCAATTTGTTTTTATTCCAAAACTTACACATCAGTAGGTCTAGGAATTCTGTTCTTGTTATGGTGTGAAGGGCAATTCCAATTGCCACAAATCTGTTCTTTAAAAAATAACTAAGTGGGCTCTCTTTCTTTCTCTTTCTTGGTCCCATTCTGCTCACTGTTGCTCCTCCATCTTCCTCAGCAAGAGAAATGTGAAAGTTGATTTAATAACTTTAATTGAGTGCAAGCAATGGGACAAAATATGGGCTTTTTCATACACTGAAAACAAGAGTACCAGTTCTGTGCAATCCTGCTTCAGCAAATGTGATGACAGGTTCTTCAAAACTAATAATAACAATATTTTTAATTGTTGAGAACTTTAAATCTCTTATGTCTGCACTGTTTTCTTGCAGTAAAGGAGATTAAATTTCTAGAATTTTTTTTTCCCCTAGAAATGTCATGTTTCTATGTTGAAGTGATTTTATAATTAAGTTTTCTCTCCTCATCTAGTTTTTATGTATCAACCTTTTCCAACATATTTACTCTCGTGTATTGTATCTACAGAGAGACAATGTTGGGATAAGCTAAGCAGTAGTGTGCTAACATGTGGCATTTCAGTCAAAGAGGAGCTATTAGAATTGTTACCTGTTTGGCTGGTAAACATCACCAGGTCTCGTTTTTAGCACATGGAAGAATAAGTGAGTGCTTGCAGTTCAATGAGTTGATTCTTCAGGTGTAGCAAACCCCCCAACACTTTGTTTTCTCTAGCTGCAATTTCTACTTGTCCTTGTTTCAGCTGTAACAGTTATTTTTCCTCCTAGTAGCTGGTACAGTGCTGTATTTTAACTTTAGTCTGAGAACAATGCTGATAACACACTGATGTTTTAGTTATTGCTAAGTAGCACTTACCCTGATCAAGGACTGAAACTTTTCAGTCTCTCATGCTCTGCCAGTGAGGAGGGGGACAAGAAGCCAACAGGAAGCAGAGACAGGACACCTGACTCAAACTAGCCAAAGGGGCATTCCATACCATAGGTCATGCCCAGTATGTAAACTGGGGGGCAGTTACCTGGGAGGTTGCTGCTTGGGCTGGGCTTGGTATTGGTTGGCAGGAGGTGAGCAGTTGTTTTGAGCATCACTGCTGTTTACTGAGTTTTTATTACTTCTCTTGTTGTTTCCTATTATTATCATTATTGTTATTGTTGGTATTCTTTCTATTATCACTATATGGTACTTTAGTTATTGGACTGTTCTTAACTCTTGGGTTTTACATTCTTTTGATTGTCCCCATCCCTCTTGGCAGGGGGAGGAAAGGTGAAGTGTGAGTGAGTGGCTGCATGATGCTGAGTTACTGTCTGGGTTTAGACCACAACAGCACTATATGAGCCTGTTACAAGGAGCACTTTGGGATTAGTGGCCTGAAGTATTTGGTGAGGGGTGAGAAGGTTGTGAGAAGATGTGAAAAGCGTTAAGAATTTAATTTATGATTGTGTTAACATGCAGCACCTCAGAAGCATTTTGGGAATTCCCTTAGTTTCTGTGAATTAGAGCTAAGCAAAAATTGATTGAACAGCCCAACACGATAAAAATACAGATCATTTCCTTGGCAGGTACATAAACCAAAGGCTGGCATCTCTTCAGAGCTGTGAGCTTTGCACCAAGTTATTGTTGAGCTGGTTAGGAACACCTGGGGTGTAACTGCTCCATTAAAATGATACTCTGGCAAGATTGATTGCACTTCTAAATAAAACTAAGGCTGTCTTGTTAACTTGTAGTTCAAACAGTTGCTTGTGTTTTGTACATAGGAAGCTGTGGAGTGTGTGTACTGGGGCATTATATCAAAGTATTTAACAACCTCTGATATTTTTATTTGACATCCTATGTCTACTATTTTTAGCTATATCCATATTATTACAATTTAGTTGTGCATCCACTCATCTAGCTATGAATTTTCCCTTTTACTGAAACTGAATGTCTGGTAGTATAAATGATCTCCGTGGGAAGTCATTTAAGCTAAAAAGTTTGCCTGAATTTATTTGCTGATTAAGATAAAGGAGAAAAGCAAGAGTAGCTTACAGGTGCTCCATGCTACCTGTTTTTAAGTACTTCAAGGAATCTCAAGTCTTTCTTTACTGCTGTCAGTGTTGATTGTCCATCAAGGTGTGATTCTCTGTCAGATTCAGTAGGAGTTTTGAGCGTTCTTGGGCTGTAACATCCTGTACTGGGAACTTCCAGGGAATATGCAGGCAAGATACACTTGGAAGTAGTGTGTAGTTCAGCAAATTCCTGAACCATGAGATCTGGAGTACAGCTTTTTCAAGAGGGAAGGTCATGTTTAAAACAGAAGATAAAGGGAGGAGGACAGCTATTGATTTAACCTTTTCTTACAATACAGTTCTAGGATGAACTATGTAGTATTACTACTCATGCAGAACAACATGTTTTTAAGAATGGGAGTAGCAAATGCAGTTATCTGTCAAAAATTATGTTGGCAAATATGACGGACTGGAGTAACCAGGACCAGGTTTTCAATGGTGTCTGCGTGGAGCTCTGAGAAGGCATCAGTCTTTCTGTTTAATAGGGTCAGCCACCAGATGGGTATTAACTTCATTTTCTCCTGGACTGTGTTTGGGTTTGTGAGAGAATGCATGTCCCTCTATTAGTTCCTATGCTTAGATTTTCTGTTAAAAATAGCACAAATCTCAATTTGTAACTTTCCTCGTTCTGACATTAAGTCCTTGCACTGATAAGCCCTCTATAACTATTAGTTAGCATTCATGCCTTAAGTCACTTTGAAATCTTATTGAATTAAGCTCTAGTTCTACTTATGTTAGTTGAAAAACTACAGTTCTTACAACAATCATGAAAAGTGCTGTGGGGAAAAAAACAGTATAACATGCTGCATAAGCTGCCACTTTGCTTGACAGCACCTCTTTCTCTTCCAGAGTGACGAAAAGAACAGTAAGGGAGCACAGCAGGAACTGGACTAATAGAAATAAGCATTTCTGCTGCGCCTGTCATCTAGGGACCTTAATGAAGTTCAGCAATTAAAACATTAGTTTTGCAACCTTAGTCAAGTGCTGTGTATTTTTCTTTCCTCTCTCTCCTTAGTTTGGAAGTTTACCAAACTGCTGTGCTGGGTCCTGGTCCCCCGTGCCCTGGTGTGCTGAGCCCTGAGCAGCTGCCTGGTGTTCAGGAGCTGGCCGGTAGCTCTCCACCACCCTTTGATGTGCAGATTGTTTACCTGCCATTCTTTGAAAGCTATACCTTGCAGCCTGGTTGTCTTGTTGCTGGATTTCCTCACAGCTTAAGCCTTTATGTTTCTAGCTGTGTGAGAGATAATCCTTTAAACTTTGCACAGAATTCTGAAGAAATGTTCTGATCTTGTCTGTGCAGACACAGTAAAGTTTGCAAGTCTCTGCTGCAGTTTTTTAACCCTTTACTCTGGTGTGAGGTTGAGCCTTCATGAGGGGCCTGGGTAGAAACCTGCTCCCCTGATGTTCATGTCCCATCTCTAAAACTGTGGGGTCTTTCTAGCTCAGGTCAGCTTCCCTGATCTTAACTCCTCTGGTGCCCCAACAAATCCCTTTCAGGGGAAACACCTCACCTTCTCCTGGGTTGTTCACCTGAATCTGTCTAGATGACTTTCCACCTATATATATATATGCATTTATATATTTAATTTAGCAGTTCATATCTTGTTCTTTAAATGATTTTCTCCACATGCAAGTACGAGTAAGTAATTCTTGACAGAATACCTTGCTATAATCGCTGGTGAAATGGCTTTAATTTTAGGACATCTCATTGTCATTTGCCAGGTGGAAATGAGTTCTGGTATACCAGTGAAGGGTTTACCATAAACACATGTTCTGTGAAATAGTAGTCTTGGCAAAACTAATTTCAAAATATTAATCAGAATGTGTAGATTACATTTGAATATATTTCCCCAGATACTTTTATGGCTGTCAGAAAGCTTGCAAAAGGCATCTGTATTAGGATCACACCCTTAATGCAGCTTCACCTGGGACATTGTCACCTTGTGGAGATTATTGGCACAAAGGGGACAACAAGGTAGCAAATGAGAAATGACATGTTTTTTTTCCATATGAATTTTAGGGGTGATTTTGGCATAAGCAACAGGATTATGTGTGTGCTCTGACCAAGGTTAAAATAAGCATGTTGCTCCATACCCTTTGAAAAGCCCTGTGTAATTTTTGGTAACTCTAAGCTGCCAAGACCTCAGTTCATTCTTTTCTAAAAGCTAGATTACCCTGTCCTTACAGAAAGCAGCATATGCACAAATAAGTCTTGAACATATTGCATATTTTCTCAAGCATGTCACCCAATCAGTACAAATGGTCTCTTAATGCTTGTGTAAAATTAGAATGGGATTCAGGCCTGTCTAGGGAAATCTGTTTTTCAGATACCTTTGGGAACACGCCTTGAAGGAGTTGTGTATTTTTTTCCAACTGTTTGCACTGTGCTAAAAACAATAGAATCACATAAATAAGGAGAACAGAGATTTAAAATATGTTCTAAAAGAAAGGTCACTCAGGCCAAAGGAGTCGTCAGCAAAAGCTATCCTCTTTGGTAATGCACTCGCTGTGACTCAAAGATGAAAGGCCTTCTGTCTGACTTACCAGTCTCCTTTTGGCCTCTAACTTACTAGTTGCCTTTTGGTGTGAACGTGAGCATCTGCTGGAGTCATGGATGGACTCTTCAGAGTTCAGGAGTCCAGAAGCCAAATGACTCAAAGATTTCTTGCCGGTAAACAAAAAGCTGGGTAGGAATTACCAAAGAGTAGGCTATGAAGACACACTATAAAAACAATATGAAAAACTGTTTTCACTGAGAGTAAAACATTTCACTTGAAGCTGTTATTGCTTTTTGTCTTACACACTTAATTTGTCGTGCAGTTGTCCCTCTGCTAACCTTCCAGGAAAGTCTGTACACTGACACTGGCTGAAGAGCCTGTTCCTGGAGCAGGAGAAATCCTGCAGTCCCAATTTAGCTGTAGTCATTGAGTAAAGTTAAAGCGATTTCAGTTTCATGCACAGATGATCTATGTCAAAACCTCATGTCGGGTGTTGGAAGGGTGTTTCTTGTAGTTTGTATTACAGAGGGACTTACTTGATACATGACTACTCTCACTAGTTTTGTTGAGGGTTTCCCCTGTGGAACTGGACAAGTTAGTTTGAACTTTATGTATCCACACATTCATTAGTTCTCAGTTTTTTAAGGCAGGAATGCTTGTCCTTCACTCTCCTTTTTTTTACCTCT
>JANRGW010034834.1:75152-89224 GCA_024733675.1 Psilopsiagon aymara
GGGCAGGATCACCTCCCTCGACCTGCTGGTCACACTCCTTTTGATGCAGCCCAGGATGCAGTTGGCTTTCTGGGCTGGTTATGTCTTTGTGTTTTCAGTAGCTGAAGTAGTGATGTCCTGCCCTTGAAGAGCCCTCTGATCAACTCTGCCACTGAGGCAGAGTCCTAAGGGGTCCTTAACTCTGCCAAAGAAAAGATTGTTTACCCAAGCCCCAGATGTATCTGCCAGGCACCTTTTATATTCAAGCTTTCCTGAAGATCCAAAGGCTATGATCCTGCCTATTGACTGAAGATGGATGTCACCATTAATTTTGTTCTGTGCCTGCGTGAGAGGGAGAAGAAAAAATACAGTGTTGTGCAGGGTTGTGCAAGTAATAAAATTAACAAGTAGTTTCTTGAACAGTCCAGTCATAGACTGTAAGTGGATTTTTACAGGAAAAGATAGTACATACCTCAGTGGGCTCTCAGGAAAACATCAAACTAAAATTCGAGCTGAGGGAGGGATTTTAATTATTCATTTTTAAACTCCTCTGATATTCAAATGCATGAGGAAAAGTTTGAAGGATTGAAGTCAGGGTTGGATTTGCTAGTCTTTCTGATGGAAGTGGTGCTACTGAAAACTGCGTGATTATAGCAGGGCTACAAAAATCCAGCTTATGCTCTCATTTTGCTTTTGTTTTTAATATTTTTTTTTTTAAATGAGAAATTAACAGAATTCTCAGCAAGTCTGTTTCTTTTCTAATTCTGTTTGTTTGTTTCTCAGGTTTTGAACTTGGCTTTGCTATGGCGAGTCCCAATGCCCTAGTGTGCTGGGAGGCCCAGTTTGGTGACTTTCACAATACAGCACAGTGTATAATAGACCAGTTCATCAGCTCTGGACAGGCCAAGTGGGTTCGTCACAACGGGATCGTGCTGCTCTTGCCACATGGAATGGAAGGAATGGTGAGGGCCACTGGTTGTCTTATACAGGTTGTAAATGCTGGCTACTGTGCCTTTGCTGTGACTGCAAAAGCCAAAGATGTCTTGGGGATCAATGGTGATAAAAAGCTGGGGGGAGGAAGGCACTATTCACCATGTTGGACTGCCTCAGTGCTACAGAAAAAAATGTGTATAGATCAATGAGAACCAAAAAAACCTGAGAAGTATTTCAGAGCTCTTAGCTTTGTGGCCTCCTTAGTGGCATGTACCACTTGCCCCCATTTTTTTTCTTTTTTTTTTCTCTCTTTGTTTTGTATCTTTCCCTACGATGCTGCCTGGAAAGCTGGATTCTTAGCATTCAATAAGAAAGAAATCGTTAGTGTTTAGTACTACTTCCTTGGTTTGATTTTGCCTGAAGTAGGTCTGTGTAATTTGCACAAAATTCTCTTGCAGTGAAATGGCATTAAACAACTTTAAAACTTCTTCAAAAATCATTGACATTGTGTAACTGTGATATAATAAGAAATTTCCCTCTTTCTGAAAACAAAAATGCTTCCACTAGCTGTTGACTCTCTTTTCTTTGTGGCTTGCCGAAGGAACTAGACAGTGTCATAGTGGGAAAGGGCATGAGCACACTCTGCATATGATGTTATGTGAAGTTCATATCAGCAGTAGAATTGTTCTTCAAATCTTTTAAATTATTTTTAAACATTACATGAACATCATGTCAGGCTGGGTTAATTTTCTCCCTTTTCAAATGTATTAACATTTGTGAATTGATGCATGTATGTTTCTAGCCTTCTACTAAGAAAATCATAGTATGTGCCACAGTGGCAATCTCCATCTGTATAAATGCTGTAGACCCTTTCACTACAAACTGCGTCATTTCCATTCTCACAAACAGTTCATTTCTGTGCAATTATAATCCTGATATACCAGGGTGCATTCATATCTTATGAATGTCTTTCTGTGCCCATTTCTGCATAAAGAATAACGGGTCTAATGCTGTTCACAAGAGTTTTGGTAAATTAAATTTTTAAAATACGAATCCTGAGGGGACAGCCTGATTGTGCCCTCAGCAGGAGGCGTGGACCTCTGCAGGGAAGCACTCAGCTGAAGGGAGCTAGTTTTCTGCTGCTTACAATACAGTTAATCTTTCTTTTCTCTTAGCCACTTGGCAGCTAGGATTTGCCCAGGTCTTCTGAAACATGCTTATTTTGCTACTAGCGTCAGGTGTTTTTGGAGCATTTAAGAATCCAGGCTGCTGAAATTCATTGTCTTCTCAGAGGAGCTTTCCATTAGAGGAGTGTTACTCTCTCTGTAACTACAGTGTTGGGGACAGAATGATTTGGAGGAGGATTCGTAATGGGGTATGGATCCCTTCACCTCTAGGTCATGCATCCACAGGCAAGTTGGCTGTGATTGAAAGACCGCTGCCTAATGGTTCCTTGGGGACTCATCTGAAAGTAGCTAATGGATTCAGTATAGGTCTCACTGGGTAGGTGGTCACAGTAGAAATAAACCCTACCCCATCCCACGCAGCAGTTGCTAGCAATCTGACTGGCAGTGTCAGCAGAGAAATCAAAGATGGATGTGAACACTGAGGCTCTGGATTGAGGTTATTACTGGGGCTGCATATGTGTGTGTATGTTAGGGAAGCCTCATATGTTTCTCCTGTAATTGCTTGCAGTAACATCTCAGTTTCCAGTGTACTGGGTTCAGTGTGCTTGTGAAGCGCTATGTTTATGCATGTATAGGTTGTACTTTTTTGTGTAGGTTTGATTTACGGCAAATAGATTTATACAGCAGAGGTATTGCAATATTGGACTGTTACTGTGCACCATAGTTTTGCACAGCTTTGCTTCTTGTTCTCAAGCCCTTACCCATCTATGATCAGTTTATCTGGCACCTCAAAAGTGGAGAGATTTCAAAAGAGTAATTGTACAAGGCGTAGTTCTTGGCTGTTACTCCTTTGTTGCCAGTGGCATGTTTTTTTCCTTTGAAGTCCATTAGTCTGTGGAATAGAGTGAAAGACAGAATAGTTTGGGTTGGAAGGGACCCTAAAGATCACGTAGTTTCAACCCTTGTAATACCTTCTTCTGGACCAGGTTGCTCGAAGCCTGTCCAATCTGTCCTTTATAAACGAGGACGTGAGACAGGAGATAACAGATACTGATACACTCCTTATTACTGATATTGTCTGTGACCAGCATGTGTGTTTTGCTAGTATTAAATGGGTTTAACAATGTTTGTCACTAAAAGAAATTACCTTGGGTACTGCTAGTGAGACAGTGGTTGTGAATGTTCATTATTTTGACGGAATGGAATGTAAAGGTATTTTACATCACATGAAGAAGCAGAAATTAATCATAAATCAGTTTGCCAGATATCTGTATATGTAGTTTGATTCATTTTACCTGAAGCATTCATCTAGGCTATTTTGTCCTGCACTGAACACTGAACAATTGTAGGAGAAAGATCCCGATTCTGCTTTTGTTGCTAATATAGTGAAAATAGTGGGCATTTAACTGTATTTCCTCCTGCTCAGCATGCGAGTGTGGTTTGGTCCAAAGGAGTATGAGTCCCTGCATAAGCTGAGGCACATGGTGTTTCTCTTCCTGACATTCCTCCTGCTCCTTTCTGCCCTGCATTAGCAAGGTCATTGTTCTGCCCACGTAGACCCAGCTGCCCTTTCATTTGTCTTCATTGTGCAGCTGTACTGAGGCTAGAAATTACTTACAGTTGGTAAAAGACTGGAAATTCGTATGAAACTTTATCTTCTCCCATGAAAACATTTTATGAAAGTCAAAAAATTCCATTCCTGTGGTGTGTCCTCTCTTCTCACTGCTGCTGCCGCCATTGATGCCCTTTGGCTGGGGGGGGGGCAGGTGTGCAGCTTGGTGCAGAGCTGCCAGGGTGGCAGGAGGTGTTCATGAGTGAGTGGCCTAGTATGATGTCTAATTGCCAATGTGCTTTTTTCATTTTGTTTTAAATGATAACTTTATTAGGGTCCAGAGCATTCATCAGCCAGGCCTGAGAGGTTTCTGCAGATGAGCAATGATGATTCTGATGCTTATCCGGTAAGTAGGTTTGACAAAGGCCATATCCTTTTTTAGTTCTTCACATTTTAGATGCATTTTTTGGTAAGAAGCATCCTTTTAGGTAGGTATAGTGGGTCAAGATTTAGTTTCAGAACTTGATGTAACATTAACTTGATCCCGGTAAAAGTAATGGAAGTATGAGGTATGTGCTGCTTCATTGCAAAGCTGAGGTCATATACAATTAATCTCTGGCAGCATGATCTTTTTATGGCTGTTCCTCAGGGCCAGTGATTCTGCTTGTTTATATTGCTGTGCATACTGCAAATGAGTGTCTCTAGCTAATTTCTAAAGGAGGCCAAGTGAGACTACTCCTGGCTTTTTGCAGTGGAGCTAAATTATCCTGCAGGGAGCATGAAAATAAGAAACTTCTAAATTTTATTCAGCTAAGACCTTCATACTCTGGTCATTTGTTTTTACAGACAAATTATGTAGCTCTACAGGATACTGGGTATCCACTTCTGCCCTGCAGATTTCCCACGAAACTCTGCTATACATTAATTGAAAAACCCACCAATTTAAAAACAGGCAAAATAAAATGCCTGTTTCAGTTTTGGCCCTGAGTTTGTTGCCCTTGGGGCAGTGATAGTTCCAAAGCCATGTTGCTTCTCATCTAAGAGTAATTTTTTTGTCAGTGAGCTGGCAGAATAAATGCCTGATTGATTGACAGCATTTAAGCACTGACAATTGCAGACAATAAGGCAAGTTATAAATTTCATCATAGAAGGCAGGAACTCTAACCATGGACCAGGAAATTGTGTTAGCTGTTGTACCAATCTGTAATGAGATCACTGTGCCTGTATCTACATATATGCTTACCTAACGTATATGTACATAGATATGGATAAGAGCACCTTATATTCTTAAAATACAGAAAGTACAAAACATGAAATTTATGTGTTAAAAAGCATAAGAGGACAGGACAGTTGCCAAAAAATGGAAGAGTTATCTATACACTCAGAAAATGAATTCTAGTTTTAAGATGCTTTCAAATGGGCTCTATTTTGTCTCTTCCACCTACTGAAGTCCTAGTCCTCCTCACCTATTGTTCCTGGACTTCCCACCTTGCTGAAATTAATGGAAGGTTTATGCATTTATTTACATACATTTTTAGGAAGAAGTAGAAACAGAAGAGAGTGATTTGTGGGGATGTTTCCCTAGCTAATCATACAATCTCAGTGGAGATCTGCTAATGAAGTATTTTTGAGAAAGGGAGTTGCTGAGAGTCAGAAATAGAAGTATAGAATTTGAGCCCGTTTTTCTGATCCTATAGGCATTTTTTTTCTAATGCCTTTAATGTCTCTCTCAGGAGTTCAGTGAGCAGTTTGAAGTTTCCCAGCTGTATGAATGCAACTGGATTGTGGTGAATTGTTCTACTCCAGCTAATTACTTTCATGTCCTCAGAAGACAGATCTTGCTGCCGTTCAGAAAACCGGTAAAGTCACTATAACAGACCTGGTTATTCTTGATATATTAACCCTCACATAAGGAGCGGTGTCTGCATATGGCATACTGCTAAAAAGAACACGAATCACTGGTAAAAAAATCTTAACTGAGCACAGATCGAAGTTGCTGATTTAATGGATTGAAACTCAGCTCTGATGTGCTACAACTGTGAAACTTGATTTTCAGTTTTACTTCTTTCTGGCTTTTTAGGCCTTCAGGTGAGCTTGTCAGGAACTGTAGTTAATAGGTTTCATAACTATAATCTGCATGTAGTTGATGGAACTTCAAAAACCTAAGATACAACAGTTGGATGTTTTACTGGGTCGCAGCCTGTGATTTTATTTTGTTCACAAAAAAAAGCATAAGCAGTAGTTCTTGAGAGCCTTTAAAGGGAGTGGACTATCCAAATTTTTTGAGTAATTTGGAAACTTCCTAGGCATTCAAAACAGGGGAAAAAATATTATGTTTACTGTTCATTAATCACATTAATTTGATCTTTGGCATGTTCAGTTTGTGTGTTTAGTATGAACAGTGCTACAAACGTTGCATATAATAACGTAGGTAAAGCAGCTCTTGAATTTGGGAAAAATTTCTGTTTTACAGCTGATTGTTTTGACACCCAAGTCACTGCTGAGGCATCCAGAAGCTAAATCCAGTTTTGATGAAATGGTGTCTGGTAGGTCACCTTTAAGTATTATGGACAAACAATTAGCTACGTTAAGTCATGTGTCAGGCTGTGAAGAAGAGAATCTGCTCTGGACAGTTTGCCTTTTCCTTTGGTGTAATTTCTGTGGAGCAGGTGAAGTGAGATCTAACATGGACTTTTTGCTGAAAAATCAGCTTCTGAGTATGGATTCTTAATTTTAACAGGCTTATCTTGTAACTATTCATTAATCTTAAAGGCAGTGGAAAGCACATTCCCCTCTCTGCAGGAATGTTCCCAATAGGCTATTAGGTGTCTCAGCTCTTTCTCTTCATATAAAAATTGAATTGTTCTTTGTGTACTATCTGCACCCCCTATATGTGATGGATAGGTTGGAATCACATTGTGCCTATTTGGAGGAATGAGGGGCACATATTTCTTTACAAAATCTAGTTCTGTGGCTGCCATGGCACAACAGATTTCTGATTAGAAATTCTGTAGGGTCTGTGATTTGTCATTTTGTCTTGGGACTCCCCTCTATTTCAGGCTAATTCTTAATAGTGGCCAAACTCCTAATTAACACTGAATTCTGACATACTTTTATGTTCCTGCTGAAGATGCAAGGAAGTAGTAAAGTATTGCTGACTCTCAGCTGTTTTTGCTCTTTTTTTAATGGAAAGCTGAGGAGAGGAAGACTGACTCCCGCTGTCTCAATGTAGCACAGATTCAGTCTTCTTTAATGATGAATTCTGCTGTTCAGTGAGACAGGATAATTCTGACATAAATCAGTTCCTCTTTCATATGCTTGTATTGCTGCGTTTCTACCCCCAAGATAAATGGTTCGAATGGGAGTTTATTCTCCTTGTATGTGGGTGTGCTGATTCAGACTGGGAGGTCATGTTGCTGTCTGCTACCTTGCAGTTGGTTAATGTGGGAATAGTTTTAATCAATCATTTAAGGATATTTTAGACCATCAAGTTCCTCTTCCAGTTTCATGTATCCCAAGCAAATTGTCCTCCTGGGAGATGATATCACAGGGGAAAAGATACCTAGCATTGAGCATATGCATCTGAAATTGTATTTATCACTTACACTTGTGGCTCAGTACTATGCTAATTCTTCTTCTGGCTAATGCCAGCTCTAATTCTAGCTCTCAAATAGATGTTTAAATCACATAAATATATGGCAGTAATATGTGTGCCTGTGTAAATATTTCTGCAGTTGCCAGATTTAGTTGCATTATGAATATGTGCTATGCTTTTATATAAGAATGTTCTAAAATTTTCTAAACCTATATTAATGTTAGATGGTTGAGATCATCTTGGAAAGGAGAAACTGGATTTCAACTAATTCTCTGAAAAAAAGGAAGCAAAGGTGGGCTATCCAATAAACTAAAATTTAAAGGTGTAATGCACAACACAGAGCTAAAAAAAGAAGCTACTCTTAATATGTTTTGTGAAGTGTGACAAGTGGATTATTGACAATCTTCTAACTTCTTGAAGCTAAACTGCTGAAAATCACTGTAGCAGAATTACTGATCTGAAAAGTAGGAATTGAGAGGCCGCAGAACCTCATGACCGTTGCAACCTGCTGGTTGCCCAGTAAAGGACTGTTTCTTGGGCTGCTTTGTTGCAATGTCTGTTCCTGTGAGAGCACTTTTCTAATCTGTATTCTAACTAGGTACCACTTTCCAACGCGTGATTCCTGAGAATGGGCTGGCGGCCCATGCACCGCATGATGTCAAGCGAGTGATTTTCTGCACAGGAAAAGTTTACTATGATCTGGTGAAAGAGAGAAGGAATCAAGACCTGGAGAAGCAAGTAGCTATAACCAGACTTGAACAGGTGAGCTCTCAGAAGGACCCGGTGTTTGGGGAGACTTTCAGTAAGGGGTTCCTATCCTTTTAAATAGATAAAACTTGCCAGAAAGGATGGGGATAGTATTTTTATGGCATTTTGCGTCTTACAAGATGTTATTTAATGACCTTGTGGTGAAGGAACATGTTAATTATATACTGGACAATGAGGTCTAGAAAGCTTGATGGTGTTTCCAGAACAACATAACGAAGTGAAGGTTACAGTACAATGGCACCTGTAATTTATATGTTGCATCTACTACGCGTAAATGTTATGAATAGTACATTTTGCAGCTACATTATCATTCACTAAGGACTTCACTAGAAAAACTGTAGGAATGCAGGAGATACGGACTGTCACCTACTTCTGTTCATAGTGGTACAAGTGTAAAATATAAGTGTATTCACTTCTGACAGCAGGAAGTCAATGAAAGAAATACAAGTCACTTTAAAGACCATGTAGCAAGTATATTAGGTACTAAGTGCTTAACTAAAATGGTTGGTTGGAAGAGCTGATGGATAAAAGGCCCTTCTACCATGGGCAAACACAATGTAGGAGGAAGCTTTACCAGTTATTACCCTCTCTTTCCAGATATCACCATTCCCTTTTGATTTGCTGAAAGAAGAACTTGAGAAGTATCCAGGTGCTGATCTAGTTTGGTGTCAGGAGGAACACAAAAACAGTGGATATTATGATTATGTCAAACCTCGTTTCCGCACTATTGTGAATCACACTCGACCTATATGGTATGAGAAAAATTGCTTTGTTTCCTGGGTTGTTTGGTTTGCTTTTAAGTTTGGCTGGTTTTGGGGGAGTTTTTTTGAGGATGTTATTTACGGGGAAGTCATGTTCTTCAGAAATCAAAACCTGTGAGTGGTTTCTTGGGTGAAGGAAGGAAAAGTGTAGATGACTTTCACAAATACAGCATGCATATCTGCCTCCTCCTTGTAGTTCTAAAAGAAAATCAGTAGCAATTAGCTCTCTATATATTGCCATTTAGCACAGCACTTAGCTCTCACATATTTTTCTCTCTTCTTGTCTAAGATTCTGTCTCCTTTAAGAATTTCACTCCAAATATTATTAGGTTTCTGGAGGAACCAGTTCTTTTGAGAGCTCAGTTCAGGTACCTTTGCATTTATTTTAGATGATTGACTCTCAGATCTGGTCATGCAGCTGTCAGAGGAATGAGTCTTCATTGCCAAAAGCAAGTTACCTAATTATGAGACAGTGTAGCTTGCCTTGGGAGGGATGAGGGAGAAGATGCAGCTTAATATTGATGGGAGGGTGGAAGAGGGGGAAGCTGACCAGAAGGTATAACTGATGTTACAGCTTAGTTTGATTTTTATTTAAGAAAGATTGATGATTAAATGTCCAAATCTGCCAAGCTGACTTGAATGCATTTAGCAGCATGCTGTCATGCTTGTTAGTGTCAAAATAGTCGCTCTTCTCACCTCATTTGTCTGCCCAATTCTTTTTGTCACAAAGGTACGTTGGCCGAGAGCCTGCTGCTGCAGCTGCCACAGGCAACAAGAACACGCATCTGGTGTCGCTCAGAAGGTTCTTGGATACAGCTTTCAACCTGGAGGCTTTTGAGGGAAAGACATTCTAACTGCAGGGCACCGACCCATCTCTGACTGTAGTCTCTCAAGTCACTGCATCTGAAAGAGTAAATAAAAGTGGGGAAAATTACTGGAATAAAATTTTACATGATAAAATCATACATTTTTGCTCTGCCAGATCAAACAGTGCAGCATCTGACTTCATTAATCTGCACCTTACTGCCCAGTTTGTAAGGAAAAAAATAATTCCAACTTACCTTCCACTGTTTTTTGTCACTTGCCTATTTAGACTGAGACCTCTTTGGCACAGGGAGAGTCTCCTATCCAAGGATGCAGTGTCTAGCTCATTAAGGCTCCAATTCCAGTCTGTGGGCACTGTCTAATTACTGGAAGTAGAGCAGGCATGGACAGCATGACAGTTATGCACATCCCTGAAAAAGAGGAGAGTACATTTGGGAGCTGCTAAGGAAACAGGATACACTGTTACAAGGAAGGTGGTTGACGGTTTTTGGAGATATATTGGAGAGGAGTTATGAAACCAAAAAGCAAAGAGTTGATAGATGGCTTTGACAGAGAAATGTACCGGCTGTGTTTTTTGGAAGGAGATGGTAAGGTGGTGGCGTGAGGAGGCTGGAAATGGAGTCAGATTACAAAGCTGCTAAATTGTGGCTGAAAACAAAAGTGATGTGGACCACTTGGGTATAGGGTGGAAGAGGGTGGTGAAGGCAGAAATAAAAGTGACCAAGAAAGTTTGTTGAGTATAGCCGAGTAAAGAAGAACTCCACACGAGACCACATGAGCTGACAGAGCAGTTGGTGATCAGCAGAATAATTCAGCATTAACTGACTTTAAGATGTGGCAGCACCAACTGCTCCCACTCCCTGGGCTGCCTGCTTTGTTGCTCTGTGGTATTAGGGAACTGTGGAGACCTGGTAGCACCCATAAAAAGATTGTGTTTGGATGAGGAATCTGTGTCTGTGCATCAAGAAGTGGGTTCACTGCTTTGTCCAGTTCTAATTCTTGCCTCACATCTCTGTGCTGGTATTAATTCAACTTTGAAGTGGCAATTCCTGATTTAGTCTTTTATATGTTAAGAGGAAGGTGGGCAAGCAACAGTTGCTGATTGATGAAAGGCACATGCTGTGGGTTTGTACTTGTACAAGTAGTAATTGATTTCTTTAGTCCTTTGTGTTTACTTGTCAGGATATCATTTGCCATGTACTTTCATGTACTTTTATTGATGTAAGTGACATAAGTGAACCTCAAGAGCTGGTTCTGTGTAAGGTGGCTGATGTACAGCAGGTGCTAGAAGGGACAGAACAGCAGGGGTTGTTTCTCTTTGAGGGAGAGAGTGCTTGGCTTCCTGGGAGACACTGCACAGCAGGGTGCTCTCAGGGTGACACTGCTTCTGCTTCCTCTGCACTGCTAGAAGGCAGGTGGGCATCACGGAACTGCTCTTGTCAGAAGTTCTGTTCCCTCTGCCCCAGGAGAACTTGGGTCTGGGTCAGCCTTGTTTTAACTGCAAGTTTCTGCAACACTAGACTATGTAGTGGCAGGAGACTTCTTCCCTTCTTTCTGCTCCCTGGGAGAGGGAACTGCTCAAAGTAAGTGGTGTAGTAGGATGTAGAGGAGTGAGGACGTGCCTGTGTTGAAGCAGGAAGCAGTAACTAGATGCACAAGAGCCCTGTGCCCCTGTGATGCCTGGAGGGTTATGCTAGATTTGCTGAGCATCCGCTCATAAGAAGTGACTGGAAAACACATAGATGAGACTTCAACCCCATGTCCCATTACTTCAGTGGCCTGAGCGTGCTCCTGGGGCATACTTGTGTTCTTGGCAATAAGTTCTACCCTGCTGCTGCTGTCTTGGCTGTGACATAATAAGGCTTGACAGTTTGTGCCTGATTCAGTGTCGGGTGATGCTGGAAATCTTCTTGTCTTGTCAAAATAAAAAGCTATATTAAAAACTCCTAGCAATGACCAGGTACTACTTGTCCAAGCAGATTACCAAAAAGGGATGTGTGCCTTATGTTGTCCCTTTACTTGGCCGGGAGGCAGCATGATGGTGAAAAACTAATTCTCCTTTCAGAGCATAAATTTGATGTGGAAGGTACTTACCATGGGATCCACAACCAAACTTAGTCTAATATTAACGAAAGTCAGTAGTGTCCTTTTAAATCAGGCTGATAGCCTTGGGCTTTTTTCTCTCATTGAAACATTGAAGCTAATTCAGGCTTTTGAAACCTAATGAACTTGGGAAGTACTGTTCTGACAGCAACAAATACACTCTGTTGTCTGTTTCTGTAACTCAGAACATTAAGCTGATAGTAGCCATCACCTAAAGTATTTTAATGCTTTTATGAATGCTTGTTTCTGTGGCAAAAATTGAGTGCAGCTAAATATTGCTGGCACTGTTTATTATATTTTCAGCTTGCTAAAGGCAGGTCAGTGCTGCATGAAATGTGATAACTGCACTTGTGCCACAGTATATGTAGAAAACAAAATTAACATAGAAATGTAAATGGTAAAAGACAGATTTCCATTTTCATTGTGTATCATAGGTTGTGGCATAATGGTTACATAAAAATTCAATCACAAATGTAAAAAAACCCTACTAAAATAAAAGTATGTAAACCCAGAATTCTCTGTTATGGCTGTTCTTTTTGACAGTTTCTCCTTTGAGCGTTGGGATTAGCATCCCACTCTGCAAGGGCAGCTCTTCTTTATTTTCTCTTTGTTTTCTCAATACTGGCTTCTTTAAATGTGGTAGCAGCGAAGGAGTCAGTGCTTGGACTAAAAAAAAAAGATACAAAACCATTGGGTTAAAAGTAGTAATAGCATTGAGGTTGTGTTAGAATATTTTGTTTATTCTAATTTTTTACAGTAATAAGTGAACACGTTCCTACTTCAAGCAGGATTTTAAAAATATCAGAACTAGACTGTAATTAATTTATCTAATTTCGAAACACTGGAATTAATTTCTCTAAGCATGTTGGTTTTACATAAGTTTCTGTTGAATTACCTTTTCTGTTGCCTTCACTATGAAATAGAAAATGTTCAGAAGGTTACTAAAGCATTATAAATTGCTAAATGCATTGATTATACTTATATACAGAATTCTGCTGCTTTTCTTCAATAAGACCTCTTGAATAAAAGACTTCTTACAGATAGATAGGTGCATGTTAAATAGTGCATTATTAAAAATGAAAGCAAATTACTGTAATGGCAGCTTTAAATCAGGTTAAGAAATTATTTCTGTGATCTCACAGAAAACAAATACTTTGTTAGAACTAGCTGACAAGTTAAATACTTTTTGTGTGCTAAACAGCAATCAATTAATTTCTATAGAGTGTTTGAAAAGGACTGTAGTAATATATAGGCCTCTTCTGCAAACACTCTGCGCTGAAATTCAAATCACAGATTTATAACTCAGAAGGAAGAAATAAAATGTGAGAATCACATCATGTTTGTGGTGAGATACCATGTTCTGCATGCCCACAACAGCAAAAGACTTGCTAAGACAAACAGCTTCTGTTACAGGATTATTTTTGTTTTCTAGTAGCTGCCTGATGAGCTGCGGTAGCAGCAGGGGTGTTCTTGGTGGAAACCTTCACTCTGCTCATGACACGGTTGTGGTCAGTTCGCTGGAGCAGAAGAGTAACCTGTTCTCTGGAAAGGGAACCATTCCATGTATTCTAGGAGGTAAAACTTAATGCATGAGACCAGACAAGAAATGGGAATGTGCGTGCATCATTTCAGCTGAGTAGATGAAGTGTGTGTTTTGAAGGTTGGTTGTTTCTTTTTTATTTTGGTTTTGCTTTTTTTTCTTTTGGTTAGGCAAACACACACTCCTCTGTCAATAGAAAGTCTTTTTGGTTGCTGTTAAACAGGTGTCACACACTATCTGTAAAAAAGTCTTCTTGATTGCTGTTAACTCTGCACAAGTGTCAGACTATTGTTGCTCAACCTAGATTTTGCCAGTGACAGAGATGACTTTGAACATTGTTCAAAACATTAAATAGATGCCTACTCAAGAAATCATGCAAAACCAGAAGATCCCTAAAAGCACATGAAATACCTTTGTAAAGTTAAAAAGTCTGGTAAAGATGGAAGAAAAAATCTGCTATTGGTTCAGTGAATTCACTATGTTTAAATAAAGTATAATAAACATTCAGAGCAATGTAGAGATGTTCCAGCTGCTCCAGCCAATGAGCAGCTTCAATTTTAGCTCGGCTCAGATGCCTCTATACAAACGCCCGTAGCATGGGGAACAAACAAGAGGAATTAGAGATGTGTGCACATCTATAAGGGTATGATATAATAGGCATCACAGAAACATGGTGGGATGGCTCCTGTGACTGGTGCGTTGGAACGGAAGGTTACAGGCTCTTTAGGAAAGACAGGCCCGGTAGGTGGGGAGGGGGAGTTGCTATTTATGTTAGGGATAGGCTGGAGAGTATGGAATTCTGTCTGGGGACAGTGAGCAGTCGACAGAGACTTTGTGGGTCAGGGTTAAAGGGAGAACAGCGATGGGAGACATTATTGTGGGGATCTGT
>JANRGW010034836.1:0-39565 GCA_024733675.1 Psilopsiagon aymara
GCTTCATCATACTACTTGCAAGCTTCAAGCCTTGCTGCATTTACTGAGGCTTTAGAGCCTGCTGGGGGAGCCAGCAGAGTCAATACTGAATTTTCACAGCATGGCTTCACCAGCCCCTGCTCTGGCTGATTATTAATCATGATTATTGACACCAGGTTATCCTTTCTCCATTCAAGTCCAAACCAGTCTTTGTTAATTAGCCTATTAGTCACATGTATTTGGAGGGGCTCTGCTCTTTGTGGTATCACAAGCAACATTAATCCCATTAGCAGGATGCTGCCAGAGACCAGAACTGCATCCAGGGGCTGGCAGGAGGGCCAGATTCTTAGAAACATGAGAGAGTGATACGGGCAGGCAGGGAAGGGCTGCCCTTCACAGGAGCTCTGGAAGCCTGCAGAAACCCACCTCCTCCATGGGCTTCCACGGGAGCTAACCATGGGAGACAACCACCTCAGTCCTCCGAAGGGCAGCTGGGCTCTGACACAAACATTGTGGCCTCTTGTAACAATAGCTTGGTGAGGTTTGCATTTCCAGCCACCGCAGCATGCTGCAAAATTGGACAGAGGAGACTGGCAGCTTCCTTTGGGGATACAATTAATGTAAGCTAAGGCTATCAACACCACAAATGCAAGCTGGCTTTAATTATCTTCAGACAGTCTCTGCAACAATAGCCTCCAACACAGTTATGTGAAACAGTGTGAATGACACCAGAGAACAGAAATTTATCATTCAGCTTACCAGAGCTCTAGGTAGGGAATCAAGATGTGGGTACTTCCATTCCTCAGTAGCCATCCTGTAACCCGCCGGCAGAGCTTCTCTGCCACTCTCACCAGGAACAAAGTGAACACTGGGACAGAAAGGAAAATGAATTCTCTCTAGCAAGGAAGCGTGCAGAGCTAGCGCTGGTACAGACATTGCCATCATCTTCCCTGAGCCACCCAGTACCAGTGAGCAATGTTGTCCTCCAAGAGCTCAACATCTCGGCACAAAATTATAGCCACATGCCCCATCGCACAGAGAATACCATATTGTCTACCACACAGCTATATCCACACATGATGCAGTCCCACTCCAGTCAAATGCCTGAAGAACATTTAACAAGCATCATTACAACACCTGCACTGACTGTGTAGCTATAAAGCATTATTTAGGGATGTACTGGGTTGTTCATGCTATGTTGGAGGCACACTTTTGGAAAGTGCTTCTTTTCAACTTTGCATATTGACTCAGACTCTGAAATGCATTAGCAGTTAAAAACTACACAGAATAATTCTAAAGAGCTCAAAACCATAACTGCTTCAGTGTGCTCACACCCTTAAATCCATGTGAATAATATGATACCAAGGAAAACAAAGCTGCATCAAACAGCCTGTTAGATCACGATAACATTGCTCCTGAATTGTCTCCTTTCACTGGAAAAACAAGCTCAAAAAATAAAACAGCAAAGGAAAATCTTGATTCTGTGGAATAGGATAATGGGTTCTGTTTAACAGCATTAAACAATGGGATTTGGGGATTATCACATGCAATTAGAAATGTGACTTGGCTGTAGCTATCTATGAATAAGCTGTTGCTCATCCCAGCAGTTACAGCTGAGGATCAGAGCAGAGGGAATGTCTGAGTAGTGTTTCTGAAAGGTAGGTGAGTACCACCTGCAGAAGGTTACAGTAAGTTCTAAAGGAGTTGTTACAGCTTTGAGGGAGTCAGCGGCTTAGCAAGTGATCGGCAGCTCCACACTAAGGCTACAAGCAAAAGAATAGACACATGGGTCAGTGCTGCTGCCAGTAGACAGGGCTTCAACCAATAAATCCAGCAGCAGAAATAGCTGCCCAGTGCAGCTTCTTTTGGCTCCCACTTACCAGGTTACAGCCTGAGTGGCAGAGCAAGCTGTCCTTTGTGCTGCCCCAAGGTGCCCAGCCTTCCCCATGGCAGGAGAAGCACCTGTGCAAGGAAAAGCCATGTGAGTTTGGGTGTTTGGGGTAAGCAGTCCTAACACACAGCAGTGGCACAGGAGAAGCATTCCTGGTGTGCAGCCTTGCATCCCTCTGCCACTGCAGCTCACCGGCACCACAGGGCAATGGGTGGAAAGAGCAGTGAGCTGAGCAAACCAGAGTGCTGTCATCTGTGGTTTGGGTAATAACACTAAGGGGGGGGGGGGGAAATCCCTACATCCTGCTTACCAAATGTCCCTGCAGAGGAAAGAGCAGATTAACAAATTTCTTTTGACTGGGGAAATCAAGCATTAAAATGGCATAATCCATTAATAACAACCTGCACAGGGTGACTGGAAAGCCAGCTCTCACAAAGGACACTGTTACCAAGCCACCACATCGCAAGGCTTTCTCTGTGCTTGTAAAGCTCATTGCAAGCTCAGCACATGTGCCATAATCTTCTGTTAGAATCAGGATTTTGACCTCATCCACACTAGTGCACAGTCTTCATTTAGCTGGGGCTGCAGGTAGCATCTATTTGCTCACCTCCACTGTCAGAGGAAAATATGAGATCCTGGTAACCAAGCTGCCATTTGGACTGGCATTTGAGTTTTTCTTATCTAATCCATCCTCATCTTTTTAGTGTGGGCAATCACTATAAATGTCATTATCATTAGTGTATCTACCACTTCCTCCACAGAAAACTCAGGTACTCTATATGCAGAAAGATAGCAAAGAACAAGAAGATATTAATAAAAACATAACTCTTTCATTTATAATTGCTGAGGTCAAATTTCTAAACACCACCTCTTTTGAGAAGGACAGAGAGCAGTAGCTGCACTCGTGGTCACACAGGGAAGCAGAACTCAGCAATGTCTGTGATTTATCCCTGTGCAGTCAGCATACACGTATCTGTTCTAGGACTTCAATTTAGTGGTTCAGGTGCTTCCCCTGCCAGCCCTCTGCCCCATCTGCATTAAAAGCCCCAATTTCACCCTCACAATAAGTCCCCTATATCCAGCCAAGCACATAATGCTGGAAGTGGAGAGCAGCATGCAGCTTGCCCTGCACAAAAGAACTCCAAATGCCCTTGCCATGGCTCTGCAGGATGTTCACAAACTCTGTTAGCAGGAAGAGACCACATATGGCCTGGTACCCTTTGAAGCCAGCTTCCCTATACTGGGTGTTCCCTGCTATCCCCTATTCGCTTGTGCTGCTTGGTCCATCTCTGCCTGCCTGGGTGGCCCCTTCTGCTGCTTGGATGATGGGGTCTGGCACTGCAGGGACTGCAACATGGGGCAAGGGCTTCTCTGCCAGCTGGAGCTCTGCAGGGCTCCTGGGACTGAGCACCACTGTCGACAACAAGGGCAATTTCTCATGTATAATTTGAACCAGAGAAACAGACCTCACCTGCGTGTGCTGCCCAGAGGCTGTATTTGAGTGAGCTTGGACAGCTCCAGGATGAATCAGACCAAGCCCATCCTGTCAGCAGGGTGCTGAGCACCCATCACAGCACCTGCTCAGGCACACTTTGTTTAAAACCAACGAGTCCAGTGAGCATTTCACCATTACTGGTCATATGGATTGATTATTCAGGCAGCTCTCCCAGAAGATGCCTGGCAGAGAACCTGCACCCAGCTGGGGTGAGGTGCTATGACCTTCTCCCCAGCCCATCTGTTCCAGACACAAGTCATTCTGACTGCTACACATTACCTCCATGCTTGCACTGAAATCAACCCCTCAAACAGCTGAAAAAACACTTCTCATCCAAACTCAGAATCAGAAATATGACCTTTATAGGTGCTTGTTTACACTAAAAAGCTAAAAACTGAGCTGGCTACAGATGGACAGGTAACTAAAAAAATATTTACAGATACAAGAGAAGCACCTTCTGTAGGAAACAGATTTGTATTAGTCCTTATCAGCACCTCCCCAGCATCACTCACATGATGGACCTTCAGGCACGTCCTGACACTCTACTCCAGCCATCAGCACTAAAACCTCACTATTGACACTGTAGCCTTACCTTTCCATCGCTGTGCAACCTGTACAAAGGAACACCAGCACAGCAATCCACCTCTGTCCAAAACCCCCAGGAAAGCCTAACTGCATCTCTAACTCTATTGAGGTGCCTTTGATGTTTCCAAATGCTCCGTTTCCTTGAATAGCCATGTGGATCAGTTATATTACATGACCATGTTTTCAATTTAGGCCATTAGTAATTTTGATCCAATCCAGTATAAATTGTGTCTTGTTTTTTTCCCAAAGAAGACAGGGACTGATTTAACTCTAACCATAGCTTTCAAGAGATTTATAGGTTTTGAATCAGCCCCATAACCTTCAGTTCTCAAACTGCTGTACAGTGATTTTTCTCTTCCCTCACACTTTCCTCTGCATTCTGAGAAACCTTTCAGAGATGTACAGTAGTTTTCTCCTCTCAAAGCAGAGGAAGCTTGTTTCATCATCCCACATTAAACTGCCAGTTTTTTCAAAGTACTTTTAAAATCAAGTTTCTTTCTCTCCCACAATGGAGACAATATCTGGAACAATCCCATGAGATCCCAGAGAAGTGTGGGGCACAACTGGCTCTGGAACAGTTGGGACAGCCCTGGAAGCCAAGCAGATGGACCACGGCAGTCACTCATCAGGTATGGAGCTAAGTGGCACACAGGGCACGCTTTGCCATTGCTCACTGGCGAACACCATTGAACCCAGCTCGTTGTAACCATGTTCTGCTGCTCATCATGGATCAGGAAGAGCAGAAGACTCAAACCACCCAGTAGAGAGGGCTAAGGACAGTTGTGTAACCCAAACGCTTCCTCAGATCTAGCACAGGAGGAGGGCTGCACTGATTGGAAGAGTCTCCTCTTCTGCACAGGTGCCTGCTGGAATACCTGCCCAAGGATACTCCTGCCCATGGTAAACCAGCACTGAACGGGAACAGGAGGAACTGGCCAGGTGCTCTCTCCAGATGAGCCGTGTTCACATAAAACCCAGTTAGGATACATTTTTCTGCCTTGCTTTATCCCAGCAGTAAAAATAGCTGGGCTTTGTTCATTTAGGTGGGTACAAATAATTTTTAATGGCAACTCGCCCGTTCAAAATGCACACTCCAGACTATTTCAAGCAGTAAAAAAAGGTTTTTGCCAAAACCAAGGGCTAATCCTTTATCTGAAGTTATTCAAATACTATCATTAGTTCAAGCAGAAAAACAATGCTTCCTGCCAGAACCAGAGTTATCTTTTCTTATCATTAAGTCATGAAGGGAAGAAGCAATAAATAACAGGACACCAAAAAATGGTTGTTCTAATGAGCAAAAATAACTCTGTCAAAATAGGTACACGTAGCAGATACTTATCCAAAAATACTGAACTGAATATAATAGTCCAGTGGTTTTAAAATGGATGTGTGCTCTGGCATTCCCAGCCAGAATACAAGGATGCTGCCAAATCCTCATCCCACAGGAGGCCCCTAGGCTGCAGCCAGGGCAAGCTCAGGATATGATGGCCCAGATCTCCTCATTGCCAGGCTGGCCACAAGCCCAAAGCCCACCTTCAGCCCCTTGCAGGCAGATCAGGGATGCCTCATTGGTGCCAGTGCCCACCACAATGCACAAGAGCTAACCAGGCCATCCTCAGATGGTCTGACCCTGGCAGCAGCCTCAGCAGACACAGAAACCATAGAGGGGCTGCAGCAAGTCAGGCTGGTGGCTAGGATCAAACAAAAGGAAAGGCAGCAGAGGACAAAGGCAAGTCTCAGGCTGCCTGCCTTCTCAGCTTTCTCATCCACTGCTTTGAAGTAGGAGATAGACAAGAAATGGATCTGAAAGTGATCTTGCGGGAGAACTTGTTCAGGCAGATTTGTTCAGCTCAGTGCTCTTTTATCAAAATCAATTGCCCAACTAAGTTATTTTGGTGGTGAGCAATCTCCTCCCAATTTCAAACTCACTCAGAAAACAATCTGCTGTGAATCACCCCTCTCCTCTTAATCTGTAATAAAGTCACTGCGGTATCTCATATCCTGCTTTACCTCCTGGCTCACTCCATACCGCAGCACCCTTTGCTCCAGTATGACAGGGCAGAGCTCAGTGCCAACGGCACAGCTCTTTGTTGACGGGAAACACCAGCTCTAAAAACTCTAGCGTTCAGCAGAAATGCTCAGTTAACTCTATGTCTGCAACACCCACCCAGCAAACTCTTTGTTTCACTCTGCTGCAGGTCACATTCAGGTGGTTGGAACTAGATGACCTTAAGGTCCTTTCCAACCCTAACTGTTCTATGATTCTCGGACTTTTCCCAGTTCCCAGTGGCACACCCTGTGTCCCCTCCTGCCTGGGCCCTGGCCCAGCCCTGAGCATATCTGGGCCATGCAGAGCCACAGCAGCACCAGCAGCACACCAGCCCCATACCATGGGTATGGCCGCTGCCTGGACCACAGGGCAAGTCTCAACTCCCAGCACCTGGGCAACCCCACCATGGAAGAGAGGATGCTCTGACATCTGCCTCTGCTACAAAACCTGAATTTCATGTCATCATCTTCCAGGGCACAGTGCCAGGCAGCAGCACCAGCAAACTGGCACTCTATAGCCCATCAGGAGCTCAAGCCGACAATAGGCACAGCAGAGCTAACCTGGGCAGCCACTCTGGATAACGGGGCTTCACCAGTCCCCTGGGAAGCTCCCAGTGCTGTCCATAGCTGGCTTGTCAGAGAGAGGAGGAGAAGCAGAGGCCCAGGTTCCCACAGCTCACCAGATGCTTGTTCCTGCTCAGAAAATGCAGTCATAACCCACCACAAATCAAACTCATTTTGGAGGCAGGCAGGCAGGGCACGGACACTTTAGATCAGCCTGTTCTCCCCTTCGGCGCAACAGCACCAGTGAGAGGACAGTGAACCTTGGCAAAGGAAATAAGGAGAAATAGATCTGTGATGAAGGGGAAATGAAGGAAAGCAAATGGATCTCCATGAGCAGTGGAACTGATGAGGTTTGGTTCCCTCCAGATTTGTCTCTCGGTGATGAAGCCTTACAAAGTCATTCTCAGATTTGCTGTTCCCTCTGCATAGATGTGTAATCCATCTTTTTTCTGCTTACAGACTCCTACCGCAGAGTATTTTGAGGTACCCAGTGTGCCGGCTGCATCCTGAACTGCTGATGTTAGGAGGGGCAAGAATAAAATTCTCCTCTCCCACTCCAAAGTCAGGGAGGATGCCCAGGAAGCAGCAAGAAGAGATGATCTTTTGCCCCAGAGTTAATGTGAGTGGCAAAACGTTTACTCAGATTGCTAAAAAGACCAAGAGATAACTGGGGATGAAGTGTGGGTTTATATTTCCTCCTGATTGACTGGGGAAAAATATCTTGTATCACCAAAGTTCTACGAAAATGATCAAAGAAACTGTTTAAGAAATAAGCAGTATTAATCTGGATTAGGACCAAGTCAATACAGGCTTCAGCTGAGATGCACTGATTTATATCACTGCACAAACTAACCACTTGAGCCTCAAACTCTGAAATGCTTTTAGAACAAATTGCATAATAAATTAACCCTTTATTTGCAAATGCAACAATTGTGCCTACAGAGGAAATCAAAGTATTTTATTAAGTAGAATCAGACAATCATAGAATATTTATGGTTGGAAAGGACCTTAAGATCATCAGGTTCCAACCCCCCTGCCATGGGCAGGGCCACCTCCCACTAAACCATATCACCCAAGGCTATGTCCAACCTGGCCTTGAACACTGCCAGAGATGGAGCATTCAGAATTATTTGAAGCGTTTCAGGGTTAAACTAAAGGATTTTATCCAGTATGCAGACATGTGTTCATATGGTGTTCAAGCACCCCTGGAAGTGAAATGCCACACCGTTTCATAAGAAGGGTGGAGAGCACTCTAGTAACATGGATATTTGATGCAGCTTTTATATGAACTATATGTTACAGATTTTTTTGAATGAAATAGGTTGGCATGTAACACAATCCCTTCTTCAAAATGCCTTTGCTTTGTGGGTTCACAATGGGGCAAAAGGTCTATC
Source organism: Psilopsiagon aymara (assembly GCA_024733675.1). Classification (NCBI taxonomy): domain Eukaryota; kingdom Metazoa; phylum Chordata; class Aves; order Psittaciformes; family Psittacidae; genus Psilopsiagon; species Psilopsiagon aymara. The sequence continues at coordinate 7,958 of JANRGW010034836.1, forward strand.
CAAGTGAAAATACAACCTTCCCCAAAAGTGGGTATTTTACAAACACATCCAACAACCATATTTGAAGTTATGGCTGTCACTTTACAGAGGTACTTCCTTCTCACACTTGAAGAGAAAATAAATCTCTGCTATTTAACCCAAAACAGATCTTATTCTCAAAGGCAATAAAATCCATGAGAACAGGAGGTCTTCATGAAAACACCTTGTAACTGACTCAAACACACAAAGCATCGTTATGTGCCAAAAAGAGCAGCAACTTTATTGACATTCAGAGTTGCTGCAGCTGCTCCACACAGCTTTTCAAAAACCAAGGGAACAGTATTTTCTCCATTTTAAACCCCAACTATGAAGGATTAACAAGTTTTCCTCAAGTGGTTTATTGAAATAAGCCCCCAGGTTGCCCTCTAACAGAGCCACCTTCCCTGCCTGCACTCTGGATTGAGGATGCATCATCCCCTCCCTGTATTTTTAGCCATGCACTTTTCCCCAAAAGATAAATTCATGCAGCTTAAAGTCTCACCTGAGAAACTCTTTCTCCACCACTGTGCAAGGATACAGCTGGAATTGGCATGAGAAATTAACATCTTGTGTTGGTGCTTGGGGCTGGAAACACCAGGTGAGGAAGTGTGCTGCACCACTGCTGCAGGTTTGGGTGCAGAAAACACTCCCCGAAAACCCGCTTGTGGAGGGTGAGGGGAGAGAGGCACATGTGCAAAAACAAGGGACCTCCAGGATACTGGGGCCTCTAAAAGGACCATCCTCAGATGTGAACTCTCCTCGCTTCAATGGAGCAGCTCCAACTGCAGCACTCATGCCCACTGTGCCAGGACACAGACACACCTACAGAAGGTTAGAGACTGGAATTATTGCAGTTCAGGTTAAAGACCAGAATTATTGCCCTTCAGAGGGGCACTTGCTTCTCTTTTGCTGCCTGCATACCTCCACAGCCAGCTGGGTTTCTTAAGGGACAACGATAGGCAGCACATTCCAACAGTACTGCTGTCAGCCTTTCTCCATCCCCTTCTAGCGAGCCTGAACTTCCAGCCATCTGCTTCCCACTGCTCAGGCAGGCAGAAGCCGGGACGCTCCACTGCCTGCTCTCAGGAAATACGAGGAAGGCCTGGCAAAGCCTGGCTGTTTCCTTCAGGAAGCAAATACACCAGATCCAACTTTCCTCAAGGAAAACCGGAGCCGGGGCCGGGCAGAGGAGATGCTTCCGGGACCGGTTCTCACTAGATGGTGCTGTCTGTCCAGGAACGGACCTCGCTGCTGGAAGGCAGCATCACCCTCTGCGCGGTTTATGGCAACCGAAACTTTTTCTGCTCGCAGCTCTCCTGAGCGACTTGTTTCCCTACATGCAACCTCAACGCCATGGAATTATCATGGAAAATGTAACCAAGAGCACAAACCCGATCCATGCTTCAAAGAATTATATTGAAACACTCCTTGTTTCGAAAGTTCTGCAGCGCTCGCCCATATCCACATTAGGGCTGCCCTCTGCAGAGGCGTAGGTAACACGGCTGACATTGCTCAGGGATGCAGATACAGATACAGATGCGCAGCCCTCCTGGCCTCTGGAGCCATTCAGAAGCCCGAGTCCTCATGTTTGTTTAGAAAAACACATAACGTGAACGTTTGGCTTCTTTCTGAACTAAAACAAGCCTTCTAAGCTCCACGAAAAGAAAATGTCAGTCATATTTAGGCTTTTCACTTTGTATTATGTAAAGTACAAAATACTGTACCTTAAAATGGAAAACTGTTTCTAAATCAAGGCTTGAAATATTTTGATAGCATGAAAATTCCCCATGTCCAGCTCTACAGTCTCCCATACTCTATTGATCCAAAACAAAGTTCTAGTTAAATAATTCCAATTTGATGAAATATTTAAGGCTGGCATATCTGTTACAAGCATGTACATTTTTATTCAAAGCTCTGAGGACCACATCTGTTCTTCAGTCACCTTTATGAACTATTCTTTTTGACTACTTTAAAGACTTTCTACAAAAGCTCTTAAAGAATAAAGACTATTCTGTAAGAGTGCTACACAGCAGAAAGTTCAGTCTCCTAGTCCTTACTCTGAACATACTCAATTTCTAGAGCTCCTGCACCCACCACCATCTCATTTAAACTGTTCAGCATAAAGTTAGAGGGCTTACATCTGGTTTCCCCACCACCACAACTTTCTGTTTTCTAAACCAAGTAGAAAATGCCCAATCAATGGGGTAAGGAAGGATATAAGATGGCAGTTGGCATCAGCTCATTTGTTATAGCTCATTGATGACATTTTAAAGAAGGAAAAGCCATAGCCATGTCCCTGAAACAGTCACAGGAAGGTGAAATATGCTTCAAATGCTGGGGACTGACAGGGCTGAGTCTGCTCGAAGTCTTCCCTGGAAGGTGGTGGTGACAGCCCAGCTCCAAAAGGTGCAAACCTTCACCACTGCTCCTGCCTCTGGTCAAGATGTGATAGCTCAGCAGCACTGCAAACCACGCCAACAGTGTAGATTGACAAAAAAAAGCAGCATTTGGCCCTGAGTCTCTCCAATATTTGTTTTTACTATAAAAGGAGAATTGGATTGTAGATGACACATGGGTTAGCTGATCTAGTTATACAAGTAACTGGGAAAGCAGAGCATTATGTTTTTAAATGTCCCCTTTTGCTTTTGACAGTTCAAATTCTTTTTAACTTTACCTTAGGCTGCACAAGTTGTTCTGTCCCCAGACCTGTAGCTGTGTTGTTTTAAGCACTAATAAGCACAGCCTCACTACCAGGCATTGCTCATCTCAGAGCATCTCCAAACCAACAATTGCCTTGAAGAGCTTGTCAGTAAACCTAGTGCTTGGGTCTTCTGCATATTCAAAATACTATTCTTCCTAAAGGAACAAAGCCATACTTGCAGCCACATAGGTTTGGAAAGGAAGCCCAGTGGGGTCTGGCAGAGTTGTGGCTCCCCCATCCCTGGCAGCGTTCAAGGCCAAGTTGGACGGGGCTTGGAGCAACCTGGTCTGGTGGAATGTGTCCCTGCCTGTGGCAGGGGGTTGGTCTTCCAGATACCTCTCAACCCAAACCACTCCATGATTTCCCTTCTGATTCTCATGCTTCCAGGGCATCACCAATCCCAGTAATCCAGGTGTCATAGGTTCAGCAGTAGCAGTCATTTTTCTCCTTGTTAGTAGCTGGTGCAGTGCTGTGTTTTTGACTTTCAGCCTTGGAACAGCACTGATAACACCAAGGTTTTTGGTTACCGCTTAGAATATTTTGGTTTGACCAAGGACTTTCTGAGTCTCATGCTCCGCCAGGGAGGAGGGGAAGCTGGAAGGAAGCGGAGACAGGACACCTGACCCAAACTGACCAAGGAGGTATTCCATACCACAGCACCTCATGCCCAGGATGGAAAAACGGAGGGCAGAGACCCAGAAGGGTGGGGGTTCACTGTCTGGTCAGTCTGGTTATACGTGGTGAGCTGCTGTATTCTCTTCCCTTGTATTTCCCTTATCATTATTGGTGGTTAGCAGCAATGGTTTGTGTTATACCTTAGTTACTAAACTGTTCTTATCTCAACCTGTGGGAGTTGCATTCTTTCAATTCTCCTTCCCATCCCTCGGGGAGCTGGGGGGATGAAAGAGGGGGGAGTGAGTGAGCAAACTACGTGGCTGAGAGGCTTAAACCACGACAGCAGGTTAGCACCTTTCCTCTCTTCTTCCCCTAGTGAACTCTTCGCCACCAAGTTTCTGCTTCTTAACGACAATCTGAAGGCCAGTAGTGCTGGAGAGAAAACTGGAAGCTATTGCAGCAGATTCCAGCTCTGCTTCCAGTGTCAGGCTCAAAGCCTCAGAGGGTTACTGTTCTTATTTTCACTTTACAGCCATTTTACATAGACTACCAAGCAATAAAAACATACAGCCACAAAAGCTATAGCAGTAAAAGGAGGATGGCTAACAGTTTAATCCAAAGCAGCACAGAGCAGTCCATGTGCTTTGCCTCAACTCCAGCCACTTTATGAACTTGTATCCAAAGTGCAAGATGTGCGAGGTGGGTTCCCAAACAGAAACCTGAAGCTGCCTGGAGCTGCAGGCCACAAATATCCTTGTCATAATCAAAGATAATGGGAGAGCCAGAGGGAAGCACATGCAGTGAAGACTCTGGAAGTGAAAGAGATAGACCCTCACCAGCCATGCAGCCCTGGCACCACCACTTGCTCTACGCAAGATGCAAGCAAACCTTGGAGATGGGAACTTGCACCACACATCTGACTGCACTTAAAAGCTTCACCCAGTCCCTAAAAGCAACACCAGTACTTCCTGCTCCTCCTGTGCTTCTGGGTTTATTTAATGGCACATTTACTTGGGAAAGAAGGATTTTCTGCCCATGTAAGTCCCACCTGAGTTTTAACACTTGTTGTTAGTCTTGGCTTTGTACCTGTAGATCAGTGCAGCTCAGCAGCTGTTCTTGCCCTTTGCATGCAGAGCAGACATTGCTCCCTCATCCAAAATAGGAGCTGCGTCTGTCATCAAAGAAAAGTAACTACAGTGTATGCTGAGAAAGCCTCAGAAGCACAATTCCCATGTGTTGTGTTCCTGCATTTCACCTCACTTACCTAGCAAGAGAGCTCCCATTCAGCTTTATGAGTGCTATACACCTCCATCACCATTCAGCCCCATGAGCAAAACCTCTGACAAGGAGGACTATCACCACCCTCCATCCTCACCCCTGGACCTGTTCCTCCTAACACCTAACTCTTCCCCAGCACATTTAGCCCAGTTATATTCTGCCTTGCTCATAAGAGATGTACAAATAGACAAAGTGACATCTTTCTCCCATGCACCAGTCCTCAAAGCATTCTCACAATATCATTGGCAAAAATTGAGCTCAAAATGTCAAAATGGGATTTTTGATTGCCCTTCTTTGGTGGGGGAAGAGCATTTGCAGCCAAGAGCATGGCAAAACAGACATGGGCACACAAAATATTCACATGTGTATTTATATTTGTCTGGGAAAAAACTGTTGGAAAATGTTGCCCTTCTGCTTATAGCCACTGTGTCCTGAGGATGAATAATTTTGGCTTTTTCCAAGAAAGGGCTCCAAATCAACAATAACAGCAGGGCTTCAAGCTACGTTTTACCACCAAGGGCCAAGGGCTGGTTGCTCTTGCTATTGACTTCTCCTGACACTTCTTCAAGAAGGGCAGGTCAGCCTTGGAGGTGACTGTGGACACCCCCGGACTTCTCAGCTCTCCACTACCAAGTTGAGTTGATGAATCCCAACTCACTGAGTTGACCTTTGCCAGAACAAGAACTCACCTGCCCTTTTCAGCAAGGAGACATAGCATCACCTCCTCGTGGCATAGGTGGCCAAGGCACAGGAGTCCCTGCACAGGTTCGCACTGCCTTTGCCAGCTCTCCACCAGCTGCATTGTTACACTTTGGAGCCTCTGACATGCTTGGCTTGTTTTCTTCAGGGATGTGCAACTTTCCCCTCTCCGTATCTATGTAACAGAGTTTAAGCGATGGAAGATGTCAGTCTTTAGAGTGATAAAGTTTTCTCACCAAATTCTTTTTCTTATTATAAAAACAAGGGAAAGAATAACATTTATTTAATCACATGGCTATTACAGTGTCTATTTTTCTGGACTCTGGCACTGCTTGCCCTTAAGACTGAGCATTTTCTTCATGAAATACCAGCGAGTCTTGGGGCATGACTTTAGAGAGCACCAGAAATAGTGTATGGAAGGAGAAAAGCAGTATTGCTTTCTTCCACATATGGATACCAGTTCCAATGAGGGATTTGCACAAATATAATCCCTTTTGATCCTGACTTAACTGAGATCTTGTTGAACTCCCTTCTACTTTTTCCTTCCATTTATTATATCCTTGTCTACTCATTTTCTTGTACTCTCTAATTTTGGCCATCTTTTGCCTTAACTTCAGTGTGGCTCACTCACAGCTGCTCCTTCATCCTCCACAAGCACCCCCATTCCTCCTTCCTTGCCCAGCACAGACAGAGCCATCCAGGCACTGCATCCACCCCAGATCTGCAGTCCCAAGGTGGATATATCTCCACGTCCCTGCAACCCAACCACATCCAGGTGGCACCACTCCTCTTGGAAACCCTCACAAAGCAAAGGATCTTCTGCATTGGACCTGCCAAACGTGCGCTACAGTAAAGGCAATTAAACCATCCTTCGCCTTCACTGCTGCCAACCTTCTCCCCTCATCCTTTGTCACATCAAAGGTGGTCAGCCCTATCATAGCCCAGGCAGGGTCTTGGTGGCAATTTGTACCCACCCCACTGCATTCAGTGGCCATGCAACTGTGATGGGCTGGCCACATAGCCGGTATACACTTGTACAGCTTCTTAATAGCTGTCTTCATGCCACTTTGCATAACAACCTCTGGATATAAAAACAACCTCAAAAATCACTTTGTGAAGCCTGGAAAGGCACTTGGATCCAGATTCAATAGCCCAGAAGTCTCTTGTCTGCTGATGAACCCCACTGCCCAGCTGCCACCAGCTCAACAGATGAAGGGTCACCTTAACTACCAAGGTGTGCACCAAGGAGTGTATCACTGTGACCAGCACAGACCAGCTCTTGCACGCCAGAAAGCTTAAGTTTGCGAACAAAGACAGTCCAGCCCCATCTAAGCAACTGCCATGCTGTGGTTTGAACAAGGGACACTGTCACAGCCATTCATGATTTACATTATACAGTCAGGAGACATCTATGAATATTAACTCATTTACTTCTGCTGTTATAAATAGCCCTAGCCAGCCAACACCCACAAAAATACAAGCAGTGCAGTGTTAACTCTCGGAAAGCTTCAGCATCAGACTGAACAGACACACAGATCACCACCATACAGGCTAACTCAGTTGTGGTTTATAGACTGCAAACTGTTGTAACCATGGCAGATACACCAGCACCTCACAGGATTTGGCTCTTTCATAACAGCAGAGAAAAAACTATTAGTTTTCTCAGCCTTCAACATCTTGTCTTGCAGCTAAACATGCTTCTTTTAATAGAGTACCGCTTGCTGTATAGAGCAGCTATCCATCTTGGAGACCTAGGAAAGCATCCCAGGCTCTGAAGCTTGAAGCAAGATTTAAACTTAGACACAAAAATAAGCCCTAGAAGGAGCAACTGGGATATAGACAGCTCTGTGCTCTGCCAAAGCAGGAAGCTGGAGAGAAGGGCTCCTTGGAAAGCTGTGCCCAGCCAAGCATCTTATGTAAAGCCAGTGGGATGTGGGGAAGTGCCCTGACCTGCACTGTCAGGAGGGATGTAGCTCCAGCCACAGCCTCCGCTCAACCTCAACACACACTTATCCACAAGTTTTGTTCTATAGAGATGGACAGTCCAAGCTGAAATCACCAGGAGTTTTCTGTAAGATAAAGGCAATGGAACAAAGAGTATTACTTCTATTTCTTCCTTTTATCCTAACCACAATAATCAATAACATTATGCACTGAAAAATGTTTCTCTTTAAATGGAGAAGAGAAATTCAGTTTAAGATCTGATACATGCCTTTCACTTTTCAGCTCTCCTTAGACACTGGTGAAATCACCTGTTTCCTATAACATCTTACAAACGGCCTTGGTTGCCCTGTTTACATTAAAACACCACAAATCAGGTAATAGGTACTGGCTATGCTCCAGCGGATGTGAGAACATCCACATTCCTACACAGTTACAATGCTTCCTCTAAAGGCTGGATCTATATCCACATCCAAGCTAAATAAATCATGTACCATGGTCCCTAAAACAGCTCACTTATCACGCTTAGTGTGAATAATGAAATGTCATAATATTTGTTCAGGACAGTGATTTATTTTTTTTCAATAAATAAGGTCCAGCAAGAAAAAATAGTAGTAATGCTTCCTCACAGTGTAAATTCAGTATCTGCTGGTGGAAATGGACTTTGTATCAGTGAGGGCTGCGTAGGAGAAAGGCACCTGGACTGGGAATCCAGTTTAGTTCTGCAAGGTACCATCTTCCATTCAGCAGATGTAGGCTTGGTGGAGCAAAGTTAATGGGCAGCCTGTGCTGAGGAGTCCATGACTCGCATCAGCCAACACTGGCAGTCACACCTCAGGGGCAGCCCCAGGAATTATCTGCAGGGACACATTCTGGAGCCCAAGTCCCATTTTCCATACTGTGCGAACATGCCTCTGGCTGCACCTTCTGAAGCAATGCCATTGCCAGCAGCAAAAAGGAGAAAGGCAAGAGTCGGTGGGTTTTAGAGAGTCTTCAAAGCTGGAGGGCAGGCTGCAAAGACATACAGCACGTTTAGACTGATCAGAATACCTGTAAATGCTGTCATTTATCAAGGGCAAAGAACTAGACCAAAACTGACATAAAGTTCTAGCAATAACCGCTGTGTTTTCATTTCTGCTCAGAAGCCCATCTACCCCGCTGTAAATCAGACTTAAAGTCATGAACTTCACTGAAGCTCTGAAAACACTGTCTCTGGGCAAGATGAGGTCTGTGCCTGGCTGTCTTGCCATAGAGTCCTTACCATACAGCAGGAGATGCTCAGGTGTAAGTTTTGTCCCAGGGGGTGCAGTCTGTGGTCAGCGGCCCTGGAGAGCAGCTCACCAGCTTGAGATGTGCACATGAGTGGGGAAGCCCAACATATATTTTACCCTGCTAAAGCCCTGGAGGGAACAGAAAAGTGACTTGGTCCTGAGCACAATCAGACACCAACCCATTCCTGACAGTCTGATCTGTTGGGGAATAGAAAGACACTTTTGACAAAGACTTTGAGAGCTGAGAGATCACTCAGACCCTACAAACTTTGGCCACTAGTTTTATATATACTTTATCTGAGCAGACAGCATTTTTCTTGTTGCACACTGCCACGCGCAATGCTATAGATGAAACCTTTACCTGGAGGATGGGGAGATGGTAAACTCTCTTTTCATGTTACTATATTTGCCATCTCTTTAGCACTGTTTTTTAGCAGCTGCCAGCATACTAAGCTGGGATATTAGGTGCTCACAATCTTGTCATCTTTTCTTCCAGCTTAAAGTAATCTTACTGCCATTTTAGGGCTCATGCTACCTGCAGGGAGCCCCCCAAACCCTGCCATCCAATCCAGTGGTGCCAGAGGAACACTGCTTGGCCATCAGACTTAGTTCTAAAATGGCTATTTTGGGGGGAAATGGTCAGCAGTTGCACTGAAGCCTGAGTCCAAACCAGTACTTAGCTTTTAGACAGCTGCTGCCAGACAGAGGAGTGTCACAATAGACCAGAACAAGAACAGGGCAGGGAAGAGCAGCTGAAACCTTTCACATGCAAAGCTCACGTGCTAGAAATAGGCATCTATATTCTGCACTGGGTTATTAAGAGGTTAACCCCTGCCTTGAGGGCTTGAAAGGATTTTATCCATAGGCATTAGGGGCCTCCTGGACATGCCACAGGCCAGCAATATTGATCAACACTGCAAAAATCCCTCTGCACATCTTTGCCATGACATCATCCTAAGAGCATCATCTTTTCATATTTATGAGTGGTAACAGGCATTGCTCTCTGCACTCCAGCGTTGGCTGCCTCACACAAACACTTCATGCAGTGTTTTACTCAAAGCCCAACTTAGCCTTTGTGCTTTCAAAGAAAGACTGGGCTTCTGAGCCTCTGTCTTTAAACCATGTTCCCTCTTTTACACTGGAGTATGTAACAAGACAGGCTACAAGGAGATGTGCCACAGTTCTGTTCTCCCACCTTCCTCCAGGAGCCCGGGACACTCACTGTGCTCCTGCTGCTGCAGCATGACCCACGCTCATGAAGGAGCACTACCAGAAATGTACTTATGGTCTGTCTTTACAGCACAACAAGGCTGCAGGATGAGGAAGGACCCCAGGTCAACCCATGATGGGAGCTGGCCACTGCAGACAGGCTCCACCATCACATCCAGGCTCATACAGCAAACAGTAATGACCCCAGCTCTCCTACATACACACCCACTGGACACTCCTGCTTCAACTGATGGGGCTCGAAACATGAGTGTGACTTGGCCTTGCTGTCCCTGAACACCACTTACACCAGCAGTCATCCAGCTCCTGCCGAAACAGCTGCCCTGGGCTATCACAGGAGCATGTGTTTACTTTCACAACTGCTGCTCTGGTTGAGCTGTGTATAATTTTGGCAATAGGTGCTGCACAGCAAAGCTGAACCGTACAGGCAATAGCAGAATTAGCCATTCCTAAAAATATACCGATAAAGTAGCAGGGCGTCTGCTCCCAGCCTCTCCTCTGTTGCATCCCAACAGCCTGGCTCCTCATGGATTGCTGGGCAGCAGAAAGGTGCTGCTGGAGAAGGGTGCTGGCCCCTGTGCCCAGGACAGGCTGAGGTCGGGAGAGAACAACGTAACTGGGGTAGAACTTGTTCTGCCATCCCTGTGCTGCCCAGGGCTCGCTGGGCTCCGGCTCTGCCCAGGGAGGGCAGCTCCCACAGGGGACCACATCCAACTTACCTGGCTGGCTCCCGAACGCACCCGGATTTGCAATCTGCAAATCCCTGTGCTTCGCATTGCCACAGGGATTTCTGTTCCACAGGAGGCTTTGGAGGTTGAGCTGAGCCCATCCGAGCTCTGAGCCAGCATAGGACAGCAGCTAGCCCCTCTTCTTAGGGGCCTTCCTCAGGGCATGTACTAAACACATTCACTTTCTTCTTACCTTAAGCCTATGTTGAAAATACCCTATTTGGGTCTGTTTTCTTGCCAGCAAGACAGTTTTAATTGTCTGGTTTCCCGCTGCATTTGCTGTAGCTTGATACAAAACATTCCTTTAAGCCATTACTGCAATCTTCTGTACACTGGCAGTGCCTCCACTCATTACCTGGCTCCTGATCTTTGCAGCTTGGAGCTGTGCTGCTCTTTGCTGAAAGGGAAAGCATTATTCTACTGCCACATGTTTTTTTTCTTAGATAAAAGCCTAACACCACAAGGATAAACAGTAGCCAAAGGCAAGTTTGGATCCTGGTTCTAATCAACAGCACACCAACTAGTTAAATCTGATTATCAGAGTACCCAACTGGTTATGTCACAAGTGATAAATCACAAAAGACTCTCACTTGATAAGGAAAAGCCAAGTGAGGCTATTTTAAAATGAAAATCCACAGGAATTTAGAGAGCTGGTGTGAGAGAAAAGACAAGATTAAGAGGAGATATAAATATGAGATAAAGGGGGCAGCTCCCAAACTGTCCTCCTGTGCCTTCAGCAGAGAGGAGCAACATCCCGTGAGCTGCTTGAAGCTGTTTTTCCTCAGAGCAGGCTTGGCACTGCTCAGCAGCAGCTCTGCACAGAGCCCAGCTTGGCAGGGGCTGGTGAGACCCTGCTGCTGGAGCCCCTACCAGGGCAGCAGGAGACACTCCAGCCCTGCAACATGCAGCACATCCCAGAGACAGGCAGGCTGTAGATGACAGGCTTTAGGCATTCCCCACAGACAGGCTTCACAGAGCCATTGCAGAAGGGTCCCAGCTACTCCAGCACCTAGCACACTGCTCTCCCTCTCATCTGATACAGGACACATTCATTTATTCAACATCTTCAACATTTCTTTGCCCAATGCCAGAAGAATGTGATTAAGAGGGAATTGGGAAAAAGCTGGCAGCTACTTACAGGCTCAATTAGTGCTCGATGAGCTGCATAACAAGAAATGCAGTTGTAGATATTTCACTTGATACCCAGTGCACTGATATCATTAAACACAGTATTGAAGGCAGAAACCCTTCAGTACCTATGGGTCTTACTGTGTTACCATCTCCCCAGGTCTCCCACTGACCTGGCTGCTGGGGGACAGCTCCATCTCCCCAGCCCTCAGGCACATCACTCCACCAGCCCAGACCCAACAGCTCTGGCTGCCGCTGGTGTGCCCACAACATCCACACATTCCAGAGATCCAGGACAAATAAATCCAAAGTGAAAGAAGCTCATAATTCAAGTGCAGATCATAATTAATAAATGCTCATGATCAAAGGCGAAAGAAAGAATTTGATTGTAGCCCACAGGATGAAATGCAGCTTTGCATCCTTTGTCTCACAGGTGAGCTGTCCCTACCTACTCCACATTGAGAGGCTCCACTACAAGTAAAGGAAAGGATTTCCACCAGGACAGTCCCAGCTCACGTCTGCAATGTGGCAGCTCCAGCCTGCCCTAAGCATTCACCCTCCAGCCCCAGCCTGCTGCGTCCAGCCAAGAAGTAGGTTCAATCTCCTATCCCTCCATTTACAGAGACAATAATGCAAAAAGATCAGGTGGTTGTGTATCCAGAGGGCATGAATTTGATATTCACAGACTTTCTCTTTTAAAGGGCAAAACACTTTGATTTGAAACAAACGACGAAGATGACTTGAATGATAAATGAATGTCTGTACTTAGTGAAATTTAATTTTAATTGATAATAAACATGGCAGAGCTCCTACTCAAACTTTCATTTGCCAGTCACCTACTCCAGCTGCCTCTGAAAAGGTAATGTCATTCAACCCTTACCCTCTGTACCTTCTGTACTCATTTAGCACCTGAGGACAGAAGAGCAAGGACTAGCCAAAACACAAGACACCCCAAGCCACTTGCAGGGAGGCAGGCCCTGGTCTTGGGCAAGGCTCTTCATCCAAGGGCTCTGACACTGTTAGCTCCAGCAAGACTGGATTACTTTCTCACACTATCATAGAGCACATCCAGGTATGGAAAGGGTACCACTTATCATCAAGGAGAAACTTAGTTTTTAGTCCCTCTAGGAGCGGGGAGACCAGAAACAGAGGCATCTGAATTTGAGGCAGACGGAGAAGACCTACCCCATTGACTTGGAAGCATGCGTAAGTCCCTCAAGTGCTCTCAAGCTCACCAACAAAAGCGTTCATTAAACAGTTGTCTTACCTGGGGCTTTTGCTTCTCTGGCGCACTTTGGTCCAACTTGTTTAATAATTATTTCCATACATGAAACTCCAGGTGCCACACAGTGCAAACTTCAGATGGCACAAAGTCACTGCCCACAGTTGATGCTTTCAAGACAGGAAAAGAAGACAAGGACAGGATCAGGTGTTTGCAGATCGATCGCCAGGTTTGCAGACCTGTACCATGCCTCATCCCCAGCACTACCAAGCCTGCACACACATTCTCCTGCTACAAGAGAAACCCAACTCTTTCTTCTGACTTGCAGCACAACAGTGGCAATGTGCAAGAGAAAACAAAAACAGGATCACACAGCACCACCATCACTTGTAGGATCCCATTTTCAGGGAGGAGTAACACTAGGGAATGGATCATTGAAAGTGAGTCTTAACCTGCAACAGACAGAAGAGCCAAAAGGTTTTGGTTTGCCTTTTAAAAAAAGGATGAAAGGAGAGCTCTGCTCCAAACACTGAAGGCAAAGCTGATCTCTTACCCTCACTCCCATTTGGCAGCAACTTCCAGTTGCTTGAAATATTCATTTGCTTTCCTCTTTACACTGAGCCGAAGGATTAAAAGCCCCTGAGGTCAGGCCTTACACACAGAGTCATTCCTTCTGCTTTAACCTAACACTTAATTTACCAGCATCACTTCGTACCTGGCTGTCTTCTCTTCCACAGCAAACCACATGCTCTCAGAGGACTCAATAGCAAAAGCTCCCAATTTCTCTACTATTCCTTTCACTGCAGTTCTGATCTATTTATTTTCATAGGAGCTTTGATTTCTGAGAGCTTTATTTCTGCTTTATTCTTCTCTGCTCAAGAGAAATACATTTCACTTGCTGGGACCAAACTGCAGGTTATTTATCTGTCCTCTAGAAGGCTTCTAAGTTCATAGCACCAATCCTTCAATCCCACAGTCAGTCCAGGTTTTGATGATTTATTTACCGAAAAAGCAATACCTCCCTTGAAATCACACCTAAGGCTGCTCAGGGACACAATGGTAACTATTTGTTTCTGCAAAGGAAAACTTGTCACAAGGTTTTATAACAAATGTTCTCAAGATGAAAGATTTTGAGTGCAGCCTTGCTTGTACTCCCGCATGTGCCCACAAACACCCGGGGTATACAAAGGAGTGGGCAAGGGAGCAGCATCCTGCTCCAAGCACCTGTAACACTTTCCATTTTCCTAGGAGAGAAAAAGGCCTTAAGGACTTTGAGCATAGGAAAAACACTCCAAGCTAAACGACAGTGGTGGAGTCTTCCACACGCCCTAAGCGATGCCAAGCTGTACCTCCTCCTCTGCCAGTGCTGTAGCGCAAAGCTTGAAAGGAGCTCCACTTAGAGCAGGAAAGCCTGATGGCAGCAAAGTGAACTAAAAAGGCTTCTCAGTGCAGTAGCTGGCAGCAACACAGTGTTTACAGGGTAGGAACCGTCTTCTGGTCATGAGCACCCCAGGCTCCTGCACCCAAGGGGGGAGCTGGGTTTTAAACCACTCAGGTGTACTCCATGCATTCAGGAACACTCAGTCTGCCCAGCCTTCTGTGGGCTCCCAAATCCCCATCCAAATCCCCTTCTTTCATGCTTAATGCTGGACAGATGGACAAGGTCTGGCTGAGGGTAACTGCACTCACAGGATGAAAGGACCAACTGAAGCCTAGGACTCACCTGGGCAGGTTGATGCACAAAAACTTCTGCAAGGAAAAGACCCTCATTTGAAAAGAGGAATGCATTCACTATATGAAAGCTGGAATTCAAAAGGCAAGACTAATTTATTGCACTAGTTAGTACTAGTGAAGGACACTGCCAAGAAATTAATGGCTATTGGCATCTCTTGCATCACCAGATTGGGAAAAGGTCTCCACAGGACAAGGCATGGCCAGCAAATTCTTTCAAAGTATATCTATAACCCTCCTCAGGGGAGCACTAGTAATTGCTGAAACTACAATTGTTTTATCACCTGTACTTAGCAATGAAACTGCTGGTTGTTAACAAACTAATACTACTATTAGCCCACCACAGCCTCTGAACACCAACAGCTTTTACATTGTGTCCCATTCACAGTCTTAAAGTACTCGGAAATACATTTATTTATAGCATCTGCAGTGCAACAGAATATTCCTCCTCTCTCTCCTTGCTACTTGACTCTTACTAACTGCACGTTAACCACTACATGGGTCCACATTCTCGTACTCCCACGCCTGGGACACCAAAGCCGCATGCCTTGGTGCAGACAGCAAGGACCAGCCCAAGCCTAAAGACAGCAAGTGACTCACGCTGTTAGAAATCCCACACCAGAGATGGGCAAGGCCCAGCGCATGTGGCACCCCACAACCATGCTGCCATCCCCACCACAGCCCTGGGGCTCAGGGCAGCCGGCTGAGCCCCCCCGACCACGGGGACAGCACCCCCATCCTAGTGTAAAGCTTTCCAGGGGGACGGGTGAAGGAAAATGCAACAGAACAAATGCCTTGTGTAGCCCTGCTCCGTCTGTCAGGGGACAGCACTGCCAGGAGCAGCTGTGGCTCCTAAATTGGGTGCTGGGCACCAGCCAAGCAAGTGCTGTTCTTCCATCAGAGCACAGTTACTCACGCACACCACCTCCGCTCACAGTAGTGTTATGTGCCTTCATCTCTGGGTAAGGGGAAACCAGCTTACCTTGCAAAACCACCATGCACAGTCTATTTTGAAGTGCTCAGCCATGGCAGCAGTGGTGCTACAGAACCCTGATAGAGAGAAATTCAGCTCTGACAGAGCAGGACTTCAGCTTTGGCGCATGCAGTTTCTACTTGCAACACCAGCCCATGCTGGGTTTGGGCTCTTGCTGCTGGTGAGACAGTGCTGGCACTAAGGACAGAGGGCTGGGTCAACAAATGTGGGTCTGAAAGCCCCACCGAAGGGCAGAGACCAGGAGGGAGCTTGTGTTGAACCAAGTTCCAGGTACTTTTACACCCAGCCAGCTCTTGGCACTTCTTACCACCAGCAGCAGCAGCTCACTGCCTGCAGGTGCCTCTTAGCACTGCAGCTGTGCCTGTTATCCCAGCAGGAAGGTAAAGGAACAGAACCGAACCCAGCTACCTCGGATCAAGTCACCAGTGAGAGATATAGGGACAGGGAACTGGTGCTGCTGAAGGGTTTTCCAGCATCCTTTCTCCTGGAGAAGCACAGCCAGGAAAGGGTCAGTGATGGACACTCTCCTCCAGAAGCAATCCGCCAATATTTAAACCCACACTTCTCTGCTCGAACCTTCACAGAGTTCATCCCTTCTCCATAGGTGCCTCTTTCAGTTTTGCAGGACCCCATGGGTATGTATGGCTACTTTCCCGCCCCCAATTCTACCTTTTCTCTCCCTACAGCAGGAGTCGGAGATGTCTTGGACAAGACACAGTCATCACAGCTTTAGCCATGGATGTGCCACACACCAGGGCATCACCACCTCAAACAGGAGTTCAAGGAGCCCAGCAGCCTTCAACCTGCAGTAATGCTCACAGGGGCTCCCACCATCACAAGTTCTCAGGAAAAATGAACATGTCTGAGAGACATGCAACACCTCAGCCAAATGAAAGAGCACAATCCCATTTTTACACTGTATTATATCAACTCAAAGGGCTAGAAGAAACCTGAAAGCTCCAGGCACCAAGCCACAAAGGTTTGATAAAGTCAGCACTGATGGTTTTGAAGGCGGCAGCCTTTTGCTGTTAAAATACCTCCCCCCCCCCATGCCAGCTGAATGCATTAGCTCTGAAGTGGCCTCTTTCATGCTCAGCAGTTGCATAAACACCTCCAGGGCACCAGTCCCTCCTCCTTAATCACACAACCACATGGTTTGGGTTGGAAGGGACCTTAAAGCTCATCCAGGCAGGGACACCTTCCACTAGACCAGATTGCTCAAAGCCCCAAAGTCTTCACTCCTTTCACCACTTTACTGGTGTATGACTTGTGACACATGAAGGCTTTTATCTGACAATTCAGATTGCATGGTAGCTGTTTGCTTCCTACTGTAATAGTCCTATAAATAGGCATTCTAGAAATTACATGTTCCAATAATGATCTTCAATTTGTGCTCAGAGTCCTTTGTTCTTTACATTAAGGTCTACTTCAGACTTAGGTTTCCCAGTTTCACTTCACTGGCAGAGACTCGAGCAGGACACTGTACCCTGCAGGGTTTTTCCACTCAGGTCCACAAAGAAATACTATTTCTTGATGTTACAGCTACCCAGGCAATGTTTCCTCATCCAAATAAACATTCTTAAACCTAAACTGTGCAGCCCAGAATAAACCCAAGCTCACCATGATAACTCGGCACTGAAGGATTGACCTCCTGAAGCTTGAGGGTATTTGGACCCCATTTCACATACCTCCAAGGAGCTGGACTTAGGAGTACCTGAGATAGAGAGGGAAATGAGCCATACATCCTTTCCTCTCTACCCCTCCATACTTCTGATGTATTGTACCAGCACAGAAGGCATGCCCAGGAGAAGGAAGGGAAAAGGATGCACCTACAGCCGCACCAGACCTGGGTCTGCCTGTGTGCCATCAGCAAGGCTCTTTTGGGTGCTGTTTCCTGCTCTGCTCCCACAAAGCGATGCAGGTGTCATTTGCCAGAGGCAATGCTCCATCCCAACCACAAACCCCAAAGCACTTCCCAGCTTGAGGTACCACACACATCTTTGCAATTTCACACATGAAACAGAAGAGAAATGAGGCTCAAGAACAGCTCAGACATGTGCATCTCTTGAACGCTCAACATTAATGGAGGTTCATACACAGTCCCCACCAAAGAGGTTTTGCCCCCAGATGTTGCAGTGTGTGGTGCTGACACAGAGGTAAGCCACAACTATCTGCTATGTCACCCCCACCACACAGCCAATTGTCACCAGCCATCACCAGCAGTGCATGGAGAGAGTTCAGAGCAGCTGCAACCAAAGGGACACATGAGGGAAGAACAAAGGCTGGTTATCCCAACACTACTTCACATGAAAGTGCCCATAAACAACTGATTTGCCAGAAGCTTTGGATGGATGGCTTGATGGTGTTTGGTTGGTTTGGTTTGGGGTTGGCTTGTTTGGTTCTTTTCCTACAAAACCATTAGTTTTAAACAAATCTTCACAAGACCCAAGAGAGCACTGAAGAGATTGATGAGCATAATCAAAACACAGCACAAGTTAAATAAAACTTCATTAATATGTTAAATGTCATTGTGCCCAGTGTCCAGTGAGGAAATACTTTGACCATTATAGACCTGTGAGTTGGTCTTGTACGATTTCAAGTTTCTCTGTATGAAAGAGCTGGAACTGAAGGAATCCAAACCGAGCCATGAGCTGCTTCTGGACTCCCGCAGGGACCCCAAAGCCTGCTGGCTGTCCCAGGGCAATGTGGCTTCTCTGGGTGATATTTATAGATGCATTTCCTATCTCCCCTGAGCCTCTTCATTTAGAGACCAGGAAACAATAATTTCCCTTGTAAACAACCATTTCTCTCAGGCTTTTGAGGACTTTGGCCCTACTTTGGCTACCATTTCTCCCATGCTGCCTCCCCGCATGAGGAGGAAATGCCACCTGCACTGCTGGGGGTGCATGCGCCCCACACCACCCTGCCCTGAGGGTGCCACCCGTACAGGTACCTCCCAGCGGTGACAGCGCGGGGGCTGTTCCCGGCAAAGCCCCTTTAAGGGACACTTGGGGCAGCCTCGGGAGGCAGGACATTAATTTTAGCCTGGAGCCCGGCCAGGGGCGCAGGGCAGCTGCTGCGGGCAGGGGGGCCAGTGCCTCCACACCCTGTCCTGCCGCCGTCCTCCTTCCACAGAGCCCCATTCCCTCCGCTGTGACCCTCCACGCTGGCAGCAGAGTGGCCATGGCCGAGGAGCAGACTGAGCTGGAGGAGAGGATCATCATCAAGGACCAGCACACCAAGGAGATCGACCTGGTGAACAGAGACCCGAAGCATATAAATGAGGACGTTGTAAAGGTAGGGCTTTCTCAGCGCTGTGTTTTAGAGGCATCATTGCCTCCTTGATGCAATCAGTGTACTGGTATTGAGATTCTATATTTCGCTTGGCATCAGCCAGGGCTGCAATTCCCCGGTACAAGTGCCTCAAGAGGTGGTTACCTCAGGTAACAGGGAGGTAACATGCTAGAAGCCACGGATCTGCAGCCAGGGACAGACAGATGCTGGCTTGATGGCTCCAATTAATGCAATATTCCCTATTCCTTGAATGTTCTCTCCAACTTCACAGGCTGTAGCCTTGTACTTATGGAGATGCCTTCCTTTGTGCCACTAAGTGGGGAGTAAAAATAAAATGGTATCAGCCCAAATCACTGACCTAAAGGGAACCTGGGGAAAAAACTGCTAGTCTTTAAGACCTGACTACGTGAGCAGCAGAGCATTTAGATACATGCTGTCCTGTTGTGAAGGTTGTTTTCCCCCACAGCAGCAGGAGGGTTCAGCAAGCCTCCTCCTGTCTATTTTTGATCAAGAGGAATTCTCAGTCTAGCTGAACAGGGAAACATGTTCCTGAATGCTCACCACTGAAATACAATTGCTCTAAGCTTTGTTAGTGCTATGACAAAGGTAAGTTTGGACCAAAGGAGAACAGGAGGAGATGGAAAGGTTTTGTTAAAACTGCATTTGAGAGATCAGAGTGGATGACATGCTAGAAGGGACAGCATGCACTGAGCCTGCTTACAAAGGCTTTGTAACATGCCATGAGCCTAATTACACAGCTGAAATGTAAGCCTGCATTTATGCATTAAAACACTATTACAGCTAAACCCTGGGTCAAATGAAAAGCCCTCTGAGATGAGCTGACAGTGACAGCCGTAGATGGGCACCCTTCCGGAGCAGCGAGACGTGGCTGTGACAGCTGCCAGGCACCTCACTATCTCAAGCATGTGCCCAGCAGCGCGTCCCACATCTGTGTCACACCATGCCAGTCTCATCAGCTTTAGCCCATGATTAGAGAGGTGCGGGGCTGCAGCAGCAGCACCACCCTGCCACCGGCCTTGCTGGTGAGGACTGGGACAACCTTCAGCCCAATGGGACCCCATGCCCAGCAGCACTCAGGAGCATAACACCCTGCTTCCCAGCTACTACTGGGGGTAACAGCAGCACCTTCCAGACCATCACTAACCCTTCACACCAACCGCATTTCCCCAGCTCTGCCTGTTTCCACTCAGGGATCCCCAAAAGCGTGTAACGGATTTCCAAGCTCATGCACTTGCATTGCATGCTACTCCTCCATCAGCTTCCATAGCATTCCTCCCACCTTAAAAATAGCACAGCCGATAAGGCTGGGGATGGGGGGCAGAGCCAGCCCCAGGATAGGGAGCACAGCTCACAACATGGCTGCTGCTGGGAAAGCCAAAGCCTCCCTATTCCCTTGTGGGCAGCAACACACTCAGAAACACCCTGTGCGTGAAACCGTATAATGTGCCTAAAGCACAGCAAGTAGAAAGGCATCCAGTGGAGGTAAGGAGAGAAGCAGAGTGCTAAAGCTGAAGGTTCAGGTGGCCATAGGTAAACCCATCCTGAGCATTACAGTGCAACAGCCAGAATATGAGCCACATTACAGCTACAGTGGTGGCACCAGCCACAAAGGCTTTGCAGAGCTTTAAAAGCCTCATCCCTGGCAAAGTATAAAACAACAGAGCAGTACCTGCATGTGGGGACATCAGGGCAGTGCCTAGGTTCAGCTTGGGATCCAGCACTCTGCCTCCACCAGTCCCCCAGACCCTCCTGGTATACTGTGAGCAAAGGAAACAGCAACTCAGTGACTCTTTTCTTATAGTCTGGTGCTCTCTTCATTAATTGACCCCTGATTAGCTCACCAGGCAACTGCGCAGTGGCCTGCAGCTCCGTCCCAGCCCCTGGGCAGCAGGGCTTTCCCTAGGCACCCCAGCACCAGATAACTTGGCTGCTGATTCTTTATCCATGTCAATGTTTTCTCCCTCCTACCCACTCTAGGAAATTAAAGATGATGCAGAATGATTTCATGATCAAAGTGCTTCCAAAGCCCGAATGGAGACTGAAGTTTAACATAAATGTACAGACACGTTAGCATCCCAAGGAAATGCCATGCTCTTTTTCACAACAAATAGTATGGCTCACATATGCCCTAGAAATTAGTTACACCAAATGAAATGAGATCTTTACATGTAGATCAGAGGCTTTTTAAAGCATTTATCATTCAGAGCCACTCCCAGTACCTGCGCACAACAGCACTATCCCTGTAAGGGCATGGCCCAGCTGATCTCTCTCCCTCTGCAGAAGGAACCCAGACAGACAGAACAGAGCACTTTGCCCTTGCATGTATACATTAATATATCACAAATGAAGAGGGCTGTTGGATTTTTATTAGCGCAAACCACCTTCTGGCTGAGCAGGCAGCCCATGTCCCTGAAAGCTAAAAAAGGGTAGGAATGGGCTCTGCCTTCCTCTGGAGTAAACAATCCCATGCACAGCTCCCATTTGGCAGGCTTGTGCCTGGAAGCATTATCCACTGCTCAGGGTTTCAGACCAGGGAATGTGTCCTGAGTGGTCACGCCTGCTTTAGAGCATCCATCCCTTGTGCCCCCCAGCCCCCTCCATTCAGGCTGTGATCCCATATTGCAATGGATCCTCATTCTTGCACTGGAGCCCTTGTTCATTCCCCAAACCTCCTTTACCTCCATATTCTCTCCTCCCAGGTGGATTTTGAGGATGTGATAGCTGAGCCTGTGGGAACATACAGCTTTGACGGTGTCTGGAAAGCCAGCTACACCACCTTCACCGTCAGCAAGTACTGGTGCTACCGGCTGCTCTCTGCCATCCTGGGCATCCCCCTGGCCATCATCTGGGGTTTCCTTTTTGCCCTCATTTCCTTCTGCCACATCTGGGCAGTGGTGCCCTGCATCAAAAGCTATCTCATAGAGATCCAGTGCGTCAGCCGAATCTACTCCCTGTGCATCCACACGTTCTGCGACCCATTCTTTGAGGCACTTTCCAAGATCTGCAGCAACATCAGGGTTGCTCTCAGGAAGGAGATTTAGGTCCCTACAGCTGCTGCACCCAGCCCCTTGTGCATCCACCCCTCTACACAGGATCCCCTGGCTCCTGAATTGTGCCCTGCCCTCGGGCACATGGACATCCATGCACAGGGACCTGCACAGTGCTGCCAGACCCTGCAGCAGAGCTGGCAGTGAGGGATGCTCCCTGCATTCAGAAGCATGCTGGGCTGCCCATGCTCCATCCCAAAGCCAGCAGCTTTAGGAGAAGAGAAGCCCAACAAGGCTCAGTGAGAGCCCTCTGCCCTCCAGGACTCCCTTCATTGCACCCTGTTCCCATGGGAAGGACAGCAGCATCTCCTGGACCACAGCCATGGGCTGCAATAAGAAGCCATGGTGAAGAAATGCTGACAAACAACAGACCAAACCCTGCCTGCTTCTCCATCCCTTTGGTCTAGCACGACACCAAGAGAAATACTTGCATATGGATTATTGTTTGCTGCAAATAATTGCTGATGTGGAAGCTTCTGTATTAAATCATGCTGCACGAAAGTTTTATGGATAGAATAGTGAAAACAAACCTTCTATGTGTGCTTGCATTTCAGCAAAGCTTTGAAATCAGATCAACTGGTGCATGAAATGTTGCGTCTGCCTTCTGAGAGCATGTGCCTGAGCCACCGGCAATGGCAAAACCATCTGTGGCAGTTTGATGCTCACGGCTTGACCTGAGGGCATTGCTATGCTCTGTAGTAGGATTGTTGAACCATGTGGGCAGCACCAGGGCTGCAGAGGGGCAGCCGGGCAGCACCGTGGGGAGCAACGGGAACAAGTGGCTCTTGGTAACTTAGCTTGAGACACGACAAGCTTGGTTTCAAGCTTTAGCTTGGTTCTCAGCTGAAGTACTATGTGCTTACTTTGATGCTGTGTAAGCTCTAGCCTGCAGCGCTGCATTTATCTGACACAACAAAGGCAGCAGAGGAAGGAGCCTCCTCCAGGACGTTGCCTGCACCCAGCTGCTCTAGCTCAGTGAAAACACAGGGATGAGGGGAAAAAGTACAACTTGGAGCTATGTCCTCCCACTGTCAATTAATCTGTTTAGTCCATCGTCCATGAGCCGTACTTTAACTCTGAGGCACTCAAGCACTTCTTTGGCTCTGGCCTTAAGTGCTTTGCTGAATCAGGGCCCAGGAGGTCCCGTTGTTCAGAGGTTGTTCTCAATTGTATTCATGTGCTTTTTTCCCTTGGCTTCCAACAAAGAGTTGGAGCCAAAGTCTCTTCTAGTGCCATGCCAAGGACAAGAAAGAGCCAGATTTTCTACTGGTGCTCATCCAATGGCTTGGGATTGTGGACTGCAGTATTCCATAGCAATATAGCATCCATGGTCCAGCAACACCAGGCGTCAAGAGGGATGGAGTGATTTAAGATATTTCTATGGAGAAAAAAAGTCTCCAAAACCACTTTTATCATGAGCGGTTTTTTAAGCTTTTTGTGGGAATAAAAGAATTTAAAACAATACTGGGATTATATTCTTTTTAATTTTTTAGGTTTTGTTCTAGTAGTTTGCAGCCAGAAACCAACAAACCTCTGAAAATCTTCTGGTCTCCCCACGGCAGTGATGCATGGGCTCATGTGTCAGCACCTCTATTTTGCTTTTGACCCCTATAAAAGTCTTTCTGCAGCACATCTGATCTCCTTCCACTGCAACAAACCTGGAGCTTGGCTCCCCATTCCCGTCCCACTGCAGCCTTCGGATGCTGTAGAAGCCTGGCCGTGGGCTGCAGCATCACTCAGCTAGAGAGGGGGAGGAAGATGCTGTATGCTTTCCTAAGGATTTAAACCCGCCTGATTAAACATGCTGAGAGTGCATGTACTGGGTTGTGTTCAGCAAATGTGCTGAGAGCTCACTTGAAGCTACTACAGAAAAATAAAGGGAATGCCAGGGTATGAAAGGTGAAATGTACTTGTTGATGACAGGGAAAAGATCAAGTTCACATTGAAACGCACTTTTTGTATTCATTCCCAACATGTAAAGCCAAAACATATTACCCTTTGCATGTAGGCCTTGCTCCTGCACATTCTCTGGCTGCGGATCCGAGACGCGGCACAAACAAAGGCAGGCACATCTGTCTGCAGCCACTGGATCCTGCTGCCACCGAATTCATGGGAAAGCTCCCACTGCCTTCAGCAAGAGCTGCGCTTCACCTCAGCCACCCCATCCAGCAAAGGCTGTGGCATGGCGAGCTCCATGCTATGGAATAAAGTGGAGTGTAGGTCTTCAGTGCTTGGTACATTACCCTGTAAAAGCACCCTTACTTACTTGGGTCTTTCATCTAAAGCGTTGCTTCCCATCAGTTTCCTTCATTTTCTTAGTCTTTTGCTCCTCCTGCACTTCCCTTCCTGCTTTCCATTAAGACACAGTCAGAAAACTTTATTTACAGGTATTTCTTAACAATAAAAAATCCATGCCATAAGCATGACCTTGTGCATTACAGAACAAGAAAATTGCATTGGTGTAATAGACTAAATGCAATCTGCAGTAAACCCAAAGCAAAAGCTTAGCCTCAGGGGACTCAGCAGGAGTTCCTCTGTTAAATCCCATGGAGTCCAGCTGTAATCCCACAGGCCTCCCTTTGGAGAAGCCTTACAGCACACTCGGCAAACGTGTTATTGCACAGATCCCCTGGCCCTGCAGTCATGTCTGCTCCCCTGGCTCCTGCTGACCAGTGTGCACAGCTTTGCAGGGCTCATGGAGCAGATCTGAGCCAGGGTAGAGGCATCCGAGCATTAATGTTGCCCCATGGGAGGCTTGTCCCCAGCCCTGTTCCCGATGCTCCCCTAACCCATGATAGCAGGACTGCCCTGCTCTGTGTTGGCAATGCCACTGGCAAGCCCAGGCAGCGCTGCACAGGGATGCAGGGATACAAGGATGCAGGGATGCAGGGAGAGGGCTGCCTCTGCCATACAGCACTTCAAGCAAAGCAAGTATACCCGTGTTGAGAGCGTGGTGCCTGCTGCTCTGCCCCAGCCAGATGCTGGCATCCTGTGGGGTTCCTGCTGCAGGAGGAGGTGGGGCAGTGCCCAACGCTGTATGCCAGGGTGGCATCCATCACCCTGCCCCTTGCATCCAATGGGAACACAGCACACCTGCCCCAGCAGTGTGGGATAGCTTGGGGCAGAACCTGTTCTTCTCAGTGGTATCTAAAAGCCACCAATGTCAGCGATTTGGGGGCTTGGAAATGGGTTTCTGGTGTTCAGTCCCAGGCAGCACTGAAACCTGGACAACAGCAGTCCTCCCCTCACTCCTGCCTCAGTTAAATAAGGTATATCTGTATATTACCTGTACATGCTTACACAGACATATATACATCTATTTATACAGAACCCCCCTTGCTGGTCCAAATCCCAGCTTTTCACAGGGAAGGCAGCATGGTGGCAGCACAAGGTGATGCCCTCACATCATGGATGGCTGCATGAAGCTCCTCTGGCTTGTGCTCTTGCAGCTGAGGACAAAGGAGGAGGAGTTGCTCTTCTTGCTGACACTCAGGTCACACGCTGGCCGAGACTTCAGGTAGTGCGTGGAGCAGCAGAGGAAGCGCCGCATCAGGTCATGGAAGAGGTGCCCCGTGTACAGCATGTAGATCCAGGGGTTGCAGCAGCTGTTGAGGCTGGCCAGGAGCATGGCAATGATGAAGGGGGAGGCTGCAAGGCAGAAAGGACATCAGCATTAGGGCATGGTGCGGGGCAGTGAGAGCCAGCACCCTGGGGAGGTAGGCAGCAGGCACACACCACCAGCATGACACACCCTCCCATGCCAGAGATGGGCTGCCCTGACTGTAGGAACATCGTGGTTGATGCACTGGTAAAGACGAGATAGTGAGTAAGAAGAGAGAAGCAAGTTTGGTTTAAGCAACTTGGGTTTAAAGGTTTTTTCCCCCAGAAAGTCTGCATTTCTCCTTCAGCTCCTGCACTGCTTGGCATTACCCTAGAAATGCCTCACAAGAGGCAGAGCTGCCCTCGGCATCACCTGCTCAATTTGCCCTTTATCATGGCCAAAGTGGGGAGGAGGGAGCATGGCCCCTTGGATTTGCCATGGCAAAGAGTAGGACCAGGAACAAACATTTTTCCTACCAGCAGCTAATCAGGGGGGCAGACTGGCAGCTTCCATCTGCTGGGGCTGTGGGGAAGCCACTCTGTCCTCTGGCCCCAGAGCATCCCTGTTCCTGGGCTCTCGCCACCACCAAAACCCAGCCAACAGGACAGTGCCTGTCAGCCCTGACCCGTCCATGCATCTTTGCCCAGTGCTATCCCAGCCCTGGTGACCGGCAGAGTTTTTTTTTCCCTGAATTATTTTTTCCCATATGATGCTCTTCCAGGCAAAATGACAGCGATTTCTATCTCAGTAATGAAGCCTGGGAGCATGGCAATGGCTTCTGGCTGCCAAGCATGGTGCTGGGGATGGTAACAGCAGGATGCCAGGACCTCCATTCCCAGCCCACAAAGTACCCAACTGTCCCACCAGAGAGGTCACATCAGCACCACCAGCTGAGTAGGGGATGGTGGGACTTGCACCCTCATGGCAGTCAGACAGGGGCAGGAAACAGAGCTTTTATTCTGCCACACAGATTTTCAGCCCATCCTCTCATCTCCTTGTGCTCTCAGGGGACACCGGCAGTAAGGATGCGCATAAGTGTTTGGCTGTTTCTGATCCCTTTCTGCCTCTGCAAAACTTAACTTGCAGTTTTTAAACTAGAGAAGAAGTGTGAATAATGAATTCTACATTACAGATTCACCTTTAGCCAACTCATGCATAATTCGTGCTCTAGTGATGTCCTGACAACCACTTTTAATTTCAAGCATACGTTAAAGGAAATCCATGGGGAATGGTTTACAAATCCTAGGTGCAGGACCTGAAATACATCACAGCATTTCTACCCACTAAAAAACACCCTAGC
Organism: Psilopsiagon aymara; assembly: GCA_024733675.1. Classification (NCBI taxonomy): domain Eukaryota; kingdom Metazoa; phylum Chordata; class Aves; order Psittaciformes; family Psittacidae; genus Psilopsiagon; species Psilopsiagon aymara. Next base: position 34,774 of record JANRGW010034836.1, read on the forward strand.
TACAGCTGACGGCTCTTCCCTCTCTGCAGGAGATAAATTGAATTTCATGGAGCTAATAGCAGGGCAGGTTTTAAATGTGGATCTCCCTCTGCTTTGGCAGGACTGCCAGAGAGCCCCGAGAGGTGCTGCAAAGAGCAAGCTCTGTCCATCATATATGCTCCCTCTCCCCATGCTCTGCACTTCCCGCTGTGTGGGTCTGTGGATGTTCTGCTGTAGGAGGGGTCAGTGAATGCAGAAGTCTGAGCCAGGGAAGTGCTGTGTGACCTCTGCTGCCAACGCTGCTACAGCAGAGAGATGAACTGAGGATTGTTCACTAATTCCCACAAAGAGATAGATGCCATCACTCACAGCCCACGTTTCAGGACACCAGCTCCCATGATTAAAGGATCAATATAACAGTTACGCTGCTTCACAGCCTTGCTGTTATCTTCATGGATGCTTTAAGCCAACTCTGTCTCAAAGCTCAAAATGCCACATATAACGTATATTACCTGTAAGGTGCACACAACAGAAACCTCGCTGTAACCAGTGGTCTATGAAGGATCCCCAGTGCTGAAGCTGGCACCTGAAACATAACCTGCAGCTCCAACCCACTTACAGGGACTGTAGGTTTGCACGGCCAGCAAAGGTGGAGATCACTGGGGTGCAGGGCAGGGTGACAGCAGGGCTGAGGGAGACAAGGAGAGGGGCCAGGCAGGTGGGCAGCAGCATGGGACCCCAGCCCCAGTCTGACACTGGGACAGAAGGGGCAGGGGTACAGCTCCTCTGCCTCCCTTGCCTGTTTCACTGAAGCTGTTTTGTGAAGGGATGAGGACTCGTGTATAAGCTACTGGATTCGTAACAGCAGAGTGAGACCTTTCTAACGACTACTTTGCTAGCTAGGAAAGGAGGGCTTCCTCTGTTTTCTTTAGAGTCTTATCTCTACCCGTAACACATGACAAGCTGCAGCAGACTTCTCACCCTGCAGAGGTGAAAGCACAACCTCGAGCAGTGACAGAGCTGACCCACGGCAGACCAAGCACTGTGCATCCCTTTGCTAATGCCCAGGATCTGCATCTCACCACACTCCAGGATGCAATGCACACAAAACCGCAGGCCCCTGCTCTGCATTAATTAGGATTCAGTAAGGTATAAACAGACTTCTCCTTGTCAGGGACACTCTTGGTGACATCCTATGTGGACAAAACTAAACATTTTCTAAGTAGGTGACCCTCCCTCACACAGCCTTTGTGATCTGCACATCATCTCCCCAGGTGCAGCCTGCTGGTGCCTGAGCACCCTGCCCACCAGCTTCCATTCCTCTCTGATGTTATGCCCATGAAGGCTGCAAAGCCTATGAGATAAGAAACAGTCAAACTCCCTTCCTGCTGCCTCTGTCAGGCACCTCATCACACTGCCCAGCCGAGGCAGCCTGAGCCTTGGTGCAAAGAGAAAGAGATGCAGGATAAAGGACAACACTATCTGCAACTCTGCAGGCAAAGCCTCTTTCTTCTGCATAGAGGTATGTCCCTGCCATCCCCCTCATGCCTCTGGGCAGACAGTGAGGAGGAGCATGGGCCTGGGAGGAAGGGTTAGGGTCTCCTGGCTTTTGCTATCTATAATAACCCACCAGAGGCTTTTCCTCCTTGTGCCATTAAAGCCAAACTCCCACCCTTCACGGCAGACACTGGCTCCCGAGCAACGGAAATGTGAAGGAGAGAGGAGTTTGTTAGAACTCAGCAGGTCTGGGGCTTTCCTCTCAACCTAACAGCAAATCAAAAGGAAAAGCATTGCAGAGCCAGTTGCACAGGGTGAGGAAAGGAAAGCTTCCCAGAGCAGCAGGTAGGGTGCGATCTGTGAACCCCCGGCCATCCCCCGGCTCCGCGCCGCAGGAATCAGCAGAGCGGCAGAGGTTTGTTTGCGGATGAGTCAGGCAGAAGCCCTCGAGATTGCAGGTTTAAAATACAGCAAAGGGGAGAGACGCTGCTTCACACCCCATGGTGAGCTGAAAACTGAAAGTTTAAACAGCTTAAGTCAGGTGGAAAATGAGACGGACGCCTGGTGCACGTAGGGAGGCTTAAAGAGCTGAGCTTCTCCGCCTGAAACAAAAGAGCAGAGAGGCGCAAGAAAGGCGAAGTAAGCCTGCCTGGCTCCTATCAGCTTCGACCCAGGAAGACAAGACGTGAGCAGGCTGCAGGAGACACCAGGTTCTCCCACAGACAGGGTTAAAGGGTGAGGGTTAGAGCTCAGGGAGAGGCTTAAAGAAGGGAAAAGAGTTCAGAGTGAAAGCGAGTTGTGCCCTACACTATGAAACCCTTTGCTGCGGCAGGGCTGCTGGAGGAGCCAGGAGGGGGCTGCAGCTCCTCACCCCTCTCTGGTATCCCCAAGTCAGCACCTCTGCTGAGCTTGGTAAGCATCCCAAAGCGCTGTCATCCCTGGAGGCACATTTTTTCCCTTTCTCCCAGCTCACAAAGTTGTGCAGAGTTTTTCTTCTAAGCTTTCCTGAGCAATTTTCCTCGCAGGTGCAGAGGGACCATCAGGCACCTCCACCGGGTGACAGCACAGACTTGCACAGCTACAAGCATGTGAGACTAATGTATTTTACTCCCTCAACCTTAGTGATGACAGGAGCAGCCAGCACCAAGTATAAAAAATGACAAATCAGTGACACCACATTCTTTAAGAAAAGCCTTTGCTCATATATCAGTGGCTTTCTGCACAAACCATGCTCTGGTCAGAGATAAAGTAACAGCAGCATGGTCCAGGGTGAACGGAAATGGGAGAAGAGGAAAGGGAAAAGAGGGCAAAAGAAGTATGTGAGGAAAAAACAACAAGAAGAAAAGTCAGGCAGTAATGCTGCTGTTTTCTCCTGGCTCATCCCAGCACCCGGCTGAGCAATCAAACCACCACAGACCCTAGAGCACCCCAGAGGCCTGAGCTCACTCACCCAAGGACAGTGAAAAACCTCCCGGGCCACCACAACCACACAGCTTGACTGACCCTGAGCTACGGTGGCCATGAACCTGTCGGGGCTCAGCCAGCCCTTGCTTTCCCCTTGGAAGCTCAGGCACAGCCACTGCTGCCTGTCGGGTGGGTTTTCCATGTTCAGGACCTTTTCCTGCCTCCCCCCCAGACCCCTGAGACCCAGCCTGGAGCAAAGGTTCTGGCTGCCACTTGCAGCCTGTGAGTCTGCCGCTGGTGTTCCTAAGGCCACTGAGCTAAGCTGTCCATGCAAACACAGAGCTATGGGAACGGAGAGGACATACCTTCCTGTGGAGCATTCGTGTCCCACACAGACCACATCTGCACAAAGAAAAAGGGAGTCCAGCACACTATGAAAGCTAACACTATGATGAAGGTCATTTTGACTGTCCGGATCTTGGCTTTGGAGATGAGCCTGGTGCTGCTGACCCTGGCAAATGTTGTCCCACTGTAGGAGCTGGAGCTCATGTTGGGCCCATGAGTTGTCTTAAGCTTCACGTTCTGCCAGATTTTGAAGCTGATCAAGCCATAGCAGATGCTCAGCATCAACACAGGGATGATGTAGACCATCAGAGTTATCCAGGTGACATAGGCTTTAGGTCCCCAGGGCTGGATGAAATCTGCCCAACAGTCGTAAACCCCATTCCCTACATCCCTCAGAGAAAATATGTGGATCTGTGGGATGCTGACCAGCAGGCACAGCAGCCAGGTGAGGAGGACAGAGACCCGGTCCGCTCTCCTGTGCAGAGACCGCAGTGGCTGACAGATGGCCAAGCACCGATCCAGGGACATCAGCAAGAGCATGTAGGTAGAAGCAAACATCCCCACTACCTGCAAGTACTTGATCAACCGGCAAAGGAAATCTGGCCCATAAAACCTAAACGTGATGTCCCAGATGAGCTGGGGCAGCACCTGGAAGATGGCTACGACCAGGTCAGCGATGCTCAAGTGCTTCATGAAGAAGTACATGCGGGACTGCTTCTGCCGAGTGGTGTGGATGGCCATCAGGACGCACAGGTTGCCGGTCAGGGCGAGGAATAAGATGAGGCAGAGGACCGTCACCTCCACCTTGGCCATGTCCTCGTTCCTCTTCAAGGGGTCCGTGGTGCTGTTCCTCCCGGAGGTCTGGTTCTCCATGCGGAGGCTGCCATTCCCCAGAGAGCTGTTGATGGTCCATATGCTGCTCCCCGCGAAGTACAGCTTCTCCATGGCCAGCTCCGTCCCACATAGAGCCTGGTAGCAGAGAGGGTGGATGGCAGATCCTCTGCGAATGCGTCCCCGTTTGAGGCAGCAGTGCCCCCGCTGCGGCTCTCCTCGCCTGCGCTCACCCCGGCGGGCAGGGCTGCTCTGCCTCTTTCCCCGAGCGTCCGCCCGTCCCTGTCCCTGTCCCGGTGCCTGTGCCCTGGGCTGAGGGCTGTCCGCCGGCTCCACCCCGGCCCCTCCCCAGGCTCCCGACTTTCGCGCAGGCTGCTGCCCCCAGACAAAACCAAGGAGCGGGAGGAGGATCAGCGGGAAGGGCCGGGACACGCCGGGTCCCCCTCGCAGAGCTCCCGCCCCCCCGGCGCTGCCGCACCCGCGCACCCCGCTTCGGCACCTGCTTCCGCCCCCCATCCCCGCCCCGCTCCCGCCGCCACCGGCTCCCGCCAGCAGCCGCTCTGGGGTCCCGCTCCTACCGCCGGACCCTGCCGTGCCCCGGGCCCGGCTGCGCCCGCCTGCGCTCGGAGCGGCCGCCGCGAGAGGGAGCGGCAGCGGAGGCTGCCGGCGGGTCCCACGGTGATGGGCGGGGGCTGCAGGACCCGGTGGCGGGCGGCGTTCCCGGTACCCCTGAGCC
>JANRGW010034837.1:0-22427 GCA_024733675.1 Psilopsiagon aymara
GTGAGGCACTGGAATGGGTTGCCCAGGGAAGTTGTGAATGCTCCATCGCTGGCGGTGTTCAAGGCCGGGTTGGACAGTCTTGAGTGGCATGCTTTAGTGTGAGGTGTCCCTGCCCATGGCAGGGGGGTTGGAATTAGTTGATCTTACAGTTCTTTCCAACCTTAACTATTCTATGATTCTATGTTTATGCTCAATCCACCCTAGAAGGGTTTAGTATCACTCTGATTTCTTATTTAAAGGATTACTTTCTTGATATTAAATATTCAGTTAACTTCATGCTTCTATTTGTAGTACAAATCATCTTGCTCACTTCTGCTCGGGTCACGAAACAAAAGAAGTACTCTGTATGTAATTATAAACACTTTTTTATTATATTTCTGAATACACTGTAAATTTCAAATGAACGGTAAGAATGTGTGTTGAATCGTTTTGTGAACAGCTAACCTTTAAGATTATTTAAGGGCTAATGTTATCATCATAAAATAAGAACTTCATGCCTTGAAATATGTAGTGTTAGAAATTGTTTTGGCATATAGTACTTGAAATACCTCAGGCTGAAAAAGATCAGTTTTAGTCTTCATGAAGCCAAACAGTCACACAAATACAACAGCAATCTCCAGTTACCATATTGCATTAATGTAGATGGTACCAATATTTCTTAACCTAGGTACAAAGAAATTGATGGGTACAACCTTTATTAGCCTAAACACATATGGATAGAGCTGCCACTGAAGCTGCTGCAGTCTACAGATGTCATGTGGTAGCTGAAAACCGCTGTTAGGATGAGTAACATGAATATGCCTAGGAGAACTTTGTAAGTGCTAAAACCAGAAATCAGCTTATAAGTAACACCTTTAGATGTTGATTCTTGAGGTGGTTTTGGTATTTGAAGTTTGGATATTTTATTCTAGGCATTTTTTTCCCTCTAGGGAAGGATGCGCTTCCAACAGCAGGTTATAACTTCATCCTTACATGCTCTGGAACGTCACTGGAGATAATTGTGCTTGGTCTCTCTTCCACCTTTTGGTAGATCCTTATTACTAATATGCTTTATCTTATCCCTTGTTATCTTCCTGTCTGATATCCATTGTGGGTAGCTGGTTAAAAATGGGGGTTTATCTCTGCTAACCTCCATGAATCAAAATGCTAGCAGTTTCATAGTTAACTCTAAACGATAAGTCTTTTCATCCATGCTAGGGGCTTGAGTATTTCTCTATTATAGCAGAAGCTCACATACTTAGATTTAACCCCTAACTACAACATTAAATCTGAGATAAATCTCTTCTTTAGTGACTTTAATTTGGCGTCATTATAATGTTGAAGTCTGAAAAACTATCTTGACATTCAAAGAACATGAAATGCCATACCTACACAAATAGAGTGTTAAAGTTTTTTAAACAGAAGAAGCATCCAAAATATTTAATCACTGTTTGAAATTCAGAGTCAACAGGAAAAAATGTTTGTTAACTATAACCTGCATTTCTCTGGAAAGAGCTATTTGCAGCACCCATTTTCACAGGTTCTAGAACTTTTTTTTCCTAACTTTTTTGTTGTCATTCTTAGATTAAATACTGAATTCCTGTGAATGCAGTCAGTAAGCAAAGTGAAATATTAAAAAATGCTGAAGTGGTATGAGCAGCATTTTATTAAGGTCTTTGCTTGCAAGACTTGAGAGAACACCTGTTTTCCACAGTACTATGATTTTCCATTTAAGTGCTTACAATGTACTTTTAATAAGCAAAAGATCTGAAAAATATCTTGCATTATATATAGAACTCACTGTGTTGATGTATCCCTGTAATCAGTCATCCTACAAGAAGTATCCAAGTAATAACACTGTAATTATCTCACATTTACACAGCGTTTTTCAATTTAAGAAAATCTGTATTGAGTGTTCCAATGCTACAGAAAGGAAAACAAAGACAGAGGTTTAGTATTTTGATCATGATTCTGGTATTTCTGAGCCAAGCAGGTCTCTAGTGTTCATGATCAGAGCACGGAACACCTTCACAGATGATCCTCTCTCCCATGTGAGAAGAGGTTCTCCCAGACTCAGTCACAGGGCGACATATTAGGGGAGCAGGTGGGGATTTACTGAAAAGAAGACACGGCTATTTGAACACTATTGCAGTCATTAACAATGCAGCCATTAAGCCGAACATACACAATAAGTAAATATTTATGTGGCTGGTAATCTGGATGGAAAAAGTGGAAAATTGGACTACAATGTCTATGTTTTGATTTTGGTTTAGGTAGATGTCTGACTTGTTCTGTTGTGCTGTTTCTGTGCTGTCATCTTTCCATGCTGTAGGCATGGAAATGTTAGATCTAATTGAGAAAGGTAAAAGTAACAAAAAAATAAAATCAGTTAGTTGAAGAAAAGCAGGCCAAGAAAATCATCTGCAGTCGATACTGTTCAGTGTGAAAAATGTGGTGTTAATTCTCCCTATTTTTTTCTGTAGGAGATCATTAGAGGGCTTTATGCTGTTTCCAGATTGGTACAAAAGACATCCTATATCTTGATATATCTCTATGAATTTAAACAATATGATCTCCCTAGGGGATTCTACTGTTGGTTTTACATCATTAATGTTTCCCTTCATTTATTCCTGCAGAATACCTGCACTTTTAAAGTGGGAACTGCCTGGGGTGACAAATTGAATCTTGAATCTTTGCACCTGACACCATGAGAGCCTATAAATTAGTTATGGGCTAGGAAGATACAATCCTGAATGTTTCTATTTCTCATATTAAAACTGACCCTTGGGATCACTAACTACAGAACGAAAAACCTGGACTTGTTAACAAGAAAACAATTAATTATTTACACACAAGTGAGTATTTGCCGTCAGCATCTATAAAATTAGAAGTCCTTGTTCTGCTAAATTTCCTTCTGCCCTCAAGACTGTAATTGTTAAAAAATAACATTGCCAACCTCTTTTAATACCGGGAAATGTGTTCACTGAAAACTATGAGTTAAAGCAGGCCTATATGTGTCCATTGGTTTTGGTCTTTCAAAAGATCTAAAGGTTAAGCTATCTTATTTCAAAGCTACAATAGTTGTAGAATCACTAGTAGCAATTGTACTATCACCCATATGGTGGTGCTTTATTATTCTAGCACAATAATGGTCAGGATGAAGAAAATAAATTATTGAATGCTGTGGGTGATTTCATTTATGTATGCACACATGCCATTGTTAGAGCAAACAGTAGAGAAAAACCTTGCATCCCTAATATGACTCCCATGAGGAAACCTTAATGCCATTCAGCCAGGCAGAGCTTCTATGTATTTTAGGGGGGTTTTTTAACATTCACTGCCATCCACCTATCCATCATAATGCCTTGATCACTTTTCATCCATGGAAACCCCTTGCTGTAGCAATATATAAGCTTTGTAAATAAAGCCTGGCACCCCTAAGGGGAAACAATATAGACTTCTAGGAATTCTCATTTATTTAATCTGTTTTAAGGCCTGAAAAGTATATCTCTGCAATAAAATATTTTAAGACTTTCATCCTGGGAAATTTCTTTGCCATGGTAGGTGACCTGCATGACTGCTACAGATATGAACATTTAGTGGTTTCAAATGAATATAGTATGATTCAAACATTGTTTTAAAGATAAATCCAAGGCTAAAACGTCCCCTCCCGCCCCCAATATTTGAGCAGTTTGAAAGTTTCAAGTCCCATGTTATCTTTGCAGATACATGCAGAAAGCTCCCAATGGCTACATCCAAAGCTGCATGTGTGTATCCAGGGGCAGTATTTTGGTTCTGGAAGTTAACTAGGATATGAGAGAATAGAATTGGGCCCCTTTCATTTTTGTTACAGCTCAAAGTACCTTCAAGGAAATAAATGAGATCCTACTAGCACAGGAAACATGTAGGAAGGCTGAGAAGACATTAGGTGCTTTGTGGAAACACTGTTACACTGTTTCAAAGAGTAGAGCTTTATTTATTAAGAAAAGCGATAGTGGACAGGAACACTGATGTTACTGGGTTTTCCTGCCTCTTCCTCCCTTTTTTTACACCCACATAAGATGCTACTGATTGCTTAACTTCAGATTTTTTTAATCCCCTATCTGTAAACTACTTCTTTTTTCTTTGCCCTTGGTCTTATCTTCTGAGCATCCAGCAAGACTTGGGTGTTAGGTTTGAAAACCAAAATGCCTTCTCAGCTTCAGCCCTACAGTTTCTAATTCTTTGGTCTAGTTGTGTTGATATCGCAGGCGCAGCTATGTAGAAGGATGTGTACTGGAGTTTGGAGAAAATACACTCCTGAGCAGCTAAGGAAGGTAGGCTGAGTTTTCCAGTAGCTTTCTTTGGCAAGTTCTGCTGCTAGGGAAGAGACATCTCAGCCAGCTGCGTCTCTGTTTACTCAGGACTTTAGGGGTTTGCGGTGCAGCAGTGCACCTGAGTTGAAAAATCATGTGGGAGCTGAAATTCAGAAGCAATATTGTCACATTAAGCTTGAGCAAAGCATGGTCTAGTGAGTGCTTTCAATATAATTGGACTGATTTAATGTAGCTTCTTGCCATGACCTTCACTGTGCTACCCGAATTCAAGTCCCTAGTAGCTACATGTGTAAAGTTTCATGGTGCAATAATGACCTGGCATACAGATGCAATCGTGTGGGGAATGCTGAGCCAGCAGATTCTGCTGTAAACCTTTTTGCAGGATTTGGAGGAGCTGGGATGAATGCAAAGGTTGTCAAGCCACTTAAGCTCAAATACTGTTAAGTTTTGAAGAGAGAAGAGGCAGTCAGTGCCTGGCTACAACACATTTAGTCTGCTGTTCCTGACACCACCAACTGAATGTTTTTTAGAATGAGCAACTTCTCATTATCTGTTTCTGATGCAATGTGAGAGTTGCATGTGCCTGTAGTTTCCCTTCTAAATCACTCTGTCAGTAAGCACTCTTGCACTGACTGCACTGCTTGGAACAGTCTGACTTGAAATTACTGACATTAGGGTTAAATTTATCTGATGATATTTCCTTAATTGTTTAATTTCTTAAAACAATTAATAGGATGTTTCTGGAATGATATGCTCAGTATTTTAACTATAAAAATGAGCAGCAACATGTGGATCTGTCTGCTGCTGTGTTTGAAGTGGTCAGATTTGGTCTTGGGCAGCTCCAGGAATTTGTTGCTTTTGTTGTCTGAGTGGAATAATTTGGATGCAATCACAGGTTTTCTTGCTGATTATTCTCTGTATTCTTATTCTCCGTATTCTTATTCTCCTTAGAATAAACAGGATTACGGGAGGTGCCCTTCAAGATGACTGTAATAATTGTAATAACAATAAGGTGTTATATATCTACAAGCATCATAGAATCATAGAATATTTAAGGTTGGAAAGGACCTTAAGATCATCTAGTTCCAACCCCGCCACCATTGGCAGGGACACCTCACACTAAACCATGCCACCCAAGGCTATGTCCAACCCAGCCTTGAGCACTGCCAGCGATGGAGCACTCACAACTTCCGTGGGCAACCCATTCCAGTGCCTCACCACCCTCACAGTAAAGAATTTCTTCCTTATATCCAATCTAAACTTCCCCTGTTTAAGTTTGAACCCATTACTCCTTGTCCTCTGATACACACATGCGTGTTCTACATTTACTCTTTTTATATCTAGTTTTTTTAACAGCTCCACAGTAATTGTCTAGTTGCACTGCCTTTTTAGATATACGTTTCTGTCAGATACCTTTCCTGCTGTTACCTTTTTTAGGTGGAGTTGAGGGCTATCAGTACTGCTGGTACAAGACCCAGGGTTTTTAATCCTGTAGAGATTGAGACCCGTTTTGTCTCATTAATTCATCCAGAGTTCCCTATTGCTCTGTAACTTTGCACTTTGGCTTTCAAGCGGTAGATGAAGAGAAAATAATGTGAGGAAGTATGATAAAAAGCCTGAAGTTTTTAACAGTGTTTTAGGAAAAGTTAAGGGAACATTTGCCTCCCTTTTCAGATCATGTCAGCCGAGTGACCGGCAAAATATCTCATCTCATCAAGGATGAAGTGGAGCAGGGTCAGGGTGCTCCTCCATGGGGAAGCACCAGCGGAAAAAGAAAAGCTGGAGGGGAGAGCCAAGGCAATACCTCTGGGAAAAGGGACTTATGGTTGCTGCTGCTGAAGGAAGGGATATGGAGGGCCAAGATGTGGAAGTCTGCTGGAAAGGAGCAGCTTCCTCTGGGGAACAGCCTCCCCTTCCTGCCTCTAGCCAGTACCTACTGCCTTTTGGCAAAGCAGGTAGCAAGGCTGCTGCCACTTTCCTGCCCCTAGCAGTTGGCTGCTTCCCTTGCCTGCACCTAGAGCTGGCTGGGGTGGCTCATGTGGTCGGTGCAATACTGGTGAAAAAGGGAAAGATAGAGCCCCCGGAACTGCATACACATATAGTTACCTGGTAGCATTTGCCAATGTTTGGCTGCAGGGTAAATTAGGAGGCTAGGTAATGAATGCCTTAATTAAAATGCTGGTAATGTTCACTGTAGAGCTCACATCTTTTTAGAAAGGTAACGTGTGCGTGATCAGTGTGGATAGTGCTTTATTGATACCTGTGCTTCCAAACAGCAAATAGTTGCGGGAAATGGGGTAATCTGTGAGTTGTCTTCAGAAGCAAAGATTTTTATAGTCCTGATGCTGCAAAGCCAGAGTTAAAACTTATTAATGACATGGAGTTAGAAGCCTGTTTAAAGCAAGAGGTATTTAACCTGAAAGACAGTGTGTTTTACACAACCTTTTCTGCATCTGATCAGCAGAGGAAGAGAGCCTACCTGTAGCTGCAGTAGGATGCATTTTCTCTTGCATGAGTTCCTTGCCTAGGCTGGCATGAGCACAAGGAGCGTGTCTTTTTCTTACCTGCACAAGATGGATAGCTTTCAAAACGCATTAACCTCTTACTAGGCTCCATCTCTTCCACAATCATAACATTTTAGCTTAAAAATCATAATGCATTAAAGACAATTCTGCATTCCTTTTCTCTAGCCCCTAGCTTTCAAATCGTGGAGTTATATTCAAGTCAGATTGTCAGCTGTCTCTCTGTAACTGTCTAAAGGTTGGAGCCCTTTTAAAAAAGGAAATAAATCTTCAGTTCTCATATAATGACTTGGTATCTGGGCTGAGGCTTTATAGAAAAGATCAAAAGCCTGAGCCTTGTGACAGAACTGTAGAAAATGGCAACTCCTTATTATCCCATAGAGTAATGTCTCAGTTATGGTAGTCTTTGAACGTTCCCCAAGAGATATGACTCAGAATACAGTCCCTGTGACAGGAGCTGGTACCATTTCCATCCTGTGTGTATTACAGATTGTTACTTGTGCTTCAAACTCTTACATTGTCATAGCTGCTCAATCAAGTGTTACATGGAGTTAAATTGGATGTTTGTGACATGGAAAGTGGTAAAGAGATGTGAGATACTGCACAAAAGTTAATGGCTCATCAGCACACACAGGACTAAAAGTGGTTGTGCTTGAAATTAAATCCCTAGGAAGTCTGAGAAGAGCAGAGGTGGAGGGGTTATACAGATGATATTTTCTTAAAAAGAGAGCAGGATCCTTATCCCATTCAGACCCAGCCATGAGCTCATATCAGTATGCATGCTCTTCTCCAACAGCTGCAGCTGTGTTACAGTAGCCTCTCTGCCTGTGCTGATTGGGTAAGAGCATTTCCATGTGCTCTTTTAATTCAGAGACCGTATACTCCTCCCCACAGCCTCCAGTGTGTCCTTGTTCCCTTGAAAGGGATTCAAATATTAAAACCTATTTAGTTTAATTATCACTAAGAGTCTAGGAGGAACCAAAAGCTTACAGCCACTTCAAGCTGTTCCAAGATAGGTATGTACAAATCACAAATGTGCAGTCACTTATGGGAAATTCAGAACCCAGGAGAAAGCAGTAATATGAGCTGAAGAGAGTAACCATAAAACTTACATGGGTTTCTCAACCATGTGTGTAGGGGCTTGCAGTTCCTGGCCTGGTGAATATGGTTTCTTAGTGATAACCTGTGTAGGAAAAACTTGCAGCCGCACTCTGTAGTGTGTTTTCATGCCAAAAGTACCATTGCTTTTCCAGGCTTTCACAAATAGGTAGATTGCTACTGGGACAATGTTGTGTTTTATCCTGAAAATCGTTAAATCCCCCTAATTTCAAATGAAGTCAAGGAGAAGAGCTTGCTTTCAGCTCTTCTACCAACCATGTGCAAACCAAAATTTTATTCAGAGATATTTTTTTGCTGTCATAGTATAGAAAGAAGTACAATTGGGCAAGTTATCCCCATTTCTATATCACCCCACTGTCCCTCTCCTATGCTGGTTCTAACACAGGAATTTCTGATTTTGGGGAAATGCTGCATTAATCATTGGCAGTGGATTAGCCATCTTTGATTTGAATGGAACTTTAAAAAATGTGTTCATATATATACACATTTAGTAAGGCTGTTACTACCCTTCCCTTCCCCCTCCCCCCCCCTTTTTCTAATAAAAAAGCTATTGCTTTCATTAAGTTATGCTGTAGCAAATCAGCACCATAACAAAGAGTAAATCGTTCAGGCTACACTTGAGGGGCAGTGCAAAGAAAACAGTACTGGTGGGTAGCTGTTCTTATGGTGAGGATGAAGAAAGCAGTGTATTTCTTCCCTCTATTATTGGACTGACTTCAAATCAAAGTTCACAGGAAATCTCAATTTACAATTTAGCATAGTTCTTTCCTTTCCCATTAGAGTATCTATGATGACATCTGGCAGCCACAGCAGCAGCAGGCAAGCTCAAGTACTCTTTTTTTTTTTTTTTTTTTTGGTTAAAATTATTTTTATGTTTGTTGAGAAGAACCACCCAAACAAAACAGAAATACTGGCTTACTTTCAGTTTTGCACATGTGCTACATGCTTCTTAACATGTCCTTTTTATCAACAAACTGCTTCAGTTTTATTCTGATGCACAATCACATTACTCTTCCTTTCTGTTACAAAGTTTTCCTGTGAAAGTTGAAAGCCTTATGATTCTGCTGGCAAGGCCCTGTCTTTGTTTCTAATGGCCACTTTGTTTGGTTTTTTTGATCTGTAACTTCATACCACACAGGAAGAAAGGCCATTACTAGCAGATCATGGAGGTGCTATAAGATCTCTCTTGGAAAAGGATGTAAAAAAAGCATGTATCATGTTTTGTGGAGGATTCTGCACCTAGTATTGTGGTTGGAAGAGCTGAGTTACTGCTTTTTCACATGGAGACAGGACTGTTCGTTAATGCCTGTTGACAGTGTGTATTGATGATGCTTGTCCTCTATGCTGAGCTCTAGCAAATGCTGATAAATTCCAGACTCTAATCAAATATCTTTGAGAAACATTAACATTAACTAAATAAACATGCTTTCTTCTTCTCTGTTGCATGTAATGGATGTTTATGACATTGCCATTTTTTTCTAAAAAGCATAACAGATGGTCACTGCTTCAAATGAAATAATGGTATTACCTATCCTTTTCCTTGTGAAAGAAAAGGTTTGGGCTTGATTTTTCAGTCTTACTTCTTGATTTCTGTGAAGTGTCTTGCATTCATCAGTAGTACTTTCTATTAATCCACCCTTATGACAGAGAAAAGAAGAAAGAATTTGGTTAAAAAAATCAATTGCCAGTTTTAAATGCAAGAAGTGCTACTTATCTTGGTGTTGCTTGTTGGTTTGGTCACTCTCTTTGTTCATAAAAGGGTAAAAGGGGAAGCTCAGTACAAAACTCTGTGAAGAAGCATAGAGCTGTTAAGATATAGCTGTCAGAGTGATGTTGTAGGTCTACGACACTCTCAGAAACAGACCTTGTGAATGCTCAGAAGCACTCTTTCTCCTTGATCTATCTACCCATAACCTGTTGACACAATTGCTTAATTTTGTGTTAATATCCTCTGTGTGTTGTCTTTGTGTGTCCTTGGTGACATGCTTAGCCAGTTAGATGAGTATGACTGAGATACTAAACTGCCAGATATACATATGTGTGTAAGGAGCCTTGTGCAGAGGAAAGTGGCCTCAAAATAAGTTGGCTTCAAGCTCCCAAGTGCAGAGAGAGATGTAGCCTTGAGAACTACTCACTGGTGAGGTTAGTCTGCTCTCTAAAATGCGTGTTTGTCCTGGTGAGAACCTGAGCACACTATCAAAACAGTTGTGCTGGGAATGTTCAGGAGCATACTGGCAAGATGAGACCTTTCTGCAGCACAGCCCCGCTTGTGCATGTGAATGGCAAGAATGAGAACAAAGACTCATCAAATTCAGGATATACTTGATTTCTAAACATTTCAAGAAATTATTTGAAACTATTTGGCCTTTGACACTGATGACATACCATAGATTCTAATAATAGCATGCCTGAACTTTTGTTAGAAAAATAAGCATATCCCTTGGGTAATTTCCAAAATCCTAGGCTAAATCACCACAATATTGTATTAATGCCAGGGCTGATGAAACAGAGAAATAGCAAAGCTTCAGCTGAATAAAATTTGTTTTCCTTTGAGGGGTCTTTTTTATGAGCTTGAAAAGAAGAATAAGATGTCAGCTAGCCATTTGTCAACACCACTGCTCTTGGACACAGATAGGATACTCTTCTCATCCCACCCCCTTCACAAGTGCTAATATCTTGGACAAGTCTGCTGATGTTCTGCTGAATTATTATCACAAACGCAGTTTCATCAACTGTCCCTAAAATAGAGGAAGCATGAGTAAG
Organism: Psilopsiagon aymara; assembly: GCA_024733675.1. Lineage (NCBI taxonomy): Eukaryota > Metazoa > Chordata > Aves > Psittaciformes > Psittacidae > Psilopsiagon > Psilopsiagon aymara. Next base: position 10,700 of record JANRGW010034837.1, read on the forward strand.
AGGAAAAATTCACTAAGTTAAGATAAAAAAATTCACTGAGTTAAGAATAGCATTTCCTGTAAGGAAATACTATTAATAGATGAGCTTGGAGAGGAAGCTCAGTCTGGATGTTAAGTTACATTGATTTTTTTCTTTTTTTTCTACTTTTTTTTTTTTTTTTTTCAAAATTATTAAAATTTATAAGAAGTTCAAGCTTGAGTATTAATTCTAGATCTTCATGTTTTCTGAGCACTGAGGTAAGGACTCACCTGTTCACACCCACAAATAGTATAAAACTGATTATTCACAATGGGGGAAATCATGAGATTTGTGCCAGAATTCTCTAATATTTACTATTCCTGCATTTACAAAGAAATAAGGAAGGGGGACCTGTGAGTGCATATAAGGCTAAAAAGTTCATCTCGCTATGAGGAAATCTAGGTTTTGCATGAATCGTGGAGGATGTAGAAATTAAAAGAATAATATTGTTTCCACAAAGTCATTATATCTAAAGTTAGCTGCCCTGGTACTGAACTCATTTCTCACCTGTGTGGACATGACTTGAAAACTGCATTGTTTGTTTGGTACAAAAATTCAGTGTTTGGATTGGCTGGGTACCTCTTCTGAAGGAAAAAACAAAAAACAAAACATTAAACCAAAATCATGTGTTAAATCAGGAAAGACAGAAGGAATATGAAAATGAACAAGACAGATTGATACCCACATATTTTAAGTGGAACAGTTTTAGTTATTCTGAGGTTTAGTTGCTGGTGGTTTTATTCCCTTTATGCTGACTATCAGGATATCCTGTTGCCATACACTAATGTGGAATGCACACTGCTTTAATGGTCAGAGTTCAGTGGTTTCAGCATATTTTCACAAGCAAGAAAGCTGGTCCTTAACAAAAATTCTTTTGTCTAAAGGGGCTAAGCATACACTGGGAGAAAATGTATCACAAATTTCAAGTATGCAGACTCTTGTGGGCTTTTAAAACTGTAACTACAGAGATTTTACAGCATAGAGACTTGATGTTAGTAGTAGCGCTGGGGCAGAAACTAATCTAGTATAGTCCTGATATGCAGCTATAGTGTACTTTCTTTACAATCATTCAAACTAGGAAAAAAAATTAGAAACTATGCTGTCTTCTTGTTGGATGTAGAAATCAACTTTATGCATTGGAAAGGTTTAGAACTAAAGTTCATGTCATACATCAGGAAGAAGAGGAGTGTCTTATAGTATTGTAAATGGCATTATCCGCAAGGAGCAATAGAGCTGCCTGATTTACATGGTTATTTAAATTTATTTTAATATTGCTAAATTTAGATCTGAAGCTCTGCTGAGAAGCCTCCAAAACTATGGAACTATAGCTTTTCCCTGCAAACAGAAAGCTTGGGCTGTTCCTACAACAAACCAGTGTCACAGCTGCCCTGAGGGGACTTCATTTTCTCAGCAACTTGACATTAAAGCTTGCAAATTCTCCGTGGTTAAGAGGGCAGGGTGATGGGCAGTGCCCAGTGTAAGGAAAGGAGGCAGCTGCAGGGCTTTCTTCCCCACTTCCTAGCTGTGTATAAGAAAAGCTGGAGGTGGGGGCAGGTGTTTTCCTGAGCAGCATCTCTTTCTGCTCTTCCGGGGGCTTTTCCAGGCTTTGTGTATTCTTAAGTTTGTTATTCATGAGTTTATTATTCTATTTTAAATAGACGTGCATATTTGAGTGGAGGACTTATGGTTCTTTCTGTTCCCACTTCCATCTTCTCATTTATCACCAGTCCACTTTTTCATGCATATTCCTACAATCATCACTTTTTCTGTAATCATCACTGTATTCTGACACAGGCACCTGAATACCAAAACCAATGACAGAATTATTATGATAGATTATATCTACTTGGTAAACAGAGGGTTAGCAGTGTAAACAGAGGGTTTGGGAACAGAATTCCTTAAAATTGCTAAGCCTTCTGGTGTTTGACTTCATCACCTTCAAACTTTGCAAGTCAGATTAGTGTGTGCTGAGGGATGAGGAGGCAACAAAAGACATCCTTATGCTTCAGCAAGGAACCCAAAACCAGAGTGAGTATGGATGGGTTATTCTATGGATAACAAAGTGGCAATTGTAGAACAAACATGACAATTTTACCTTTCCTAACTAGAGCACAAAAATATTTTTTGCTGAATGCTTCTTATTGTGTTTGCAGATTAACTTCATATGTATCACATGTGTGTATTGTTCTTGCAATGTGATTTCAGGCTTTTATGAAGTGATAAGCCACATATTAATAGTTTTTACAGAAGGTGCTCTAGTTGTTAACATGGTAACACCTTGCAAGAACAATATGTTATGTCCATTTTTGGTTCTAGAAATATGCAACATTCTGCACTTTAAAATATGTAAGGTAAGTGCCTAGTTAGTGCTTAGATCTGCTCAATATATTATCCTCTGCAAATACCTACCCTGTTGCTCAGGCCTGCTATAAAAATTTGCTTCCTCAGACTGCAAAATATTAATTTCCCAGGAATCTCTTTGGGTACGAGCTGGGAAAGTGGATGTGGAAGTTGTAATTTGCTCTTGCTTAATCTTTCTCAAAACTGAACTGATTCTTAAATACTAGTATACTATTCTAACAGGTGTTCAAATATATTCAAGTAATTTGATGCTTGGAATCTTTCTTTTTCTTCTGCTCACAATCAGATTATCAGGGGTGGAATGGAATCCCAGTGGCATTCAGCTCAGTAAAAATGGTGTCGTTACCACTGTAAATGAGTTCCGTAGTAGCAGGATTCCACCCTATGACTACAACCTCTGATGGGGAAAATTTTTAAAATAAGGTACCAGGTGTGTAACAGCCACAGTGGCCCAAAGAAAGCCAAATGGTGGTGTTTTGATCATAATAAAAATGAAGGAACTCTATATTTGTTTACATTCTGTGTATCTTAAGAAACAAAGTAAAAGCAGCAAGCATGATAGGCCTCTAATTTATTTGTTTCACAGAAGGAACAGACAGGGGTAAAACCGTTGCATTTGATATCTTTACAGTAATTCCTTTCAACCTGCCCTTCTGAGTAGGCAGGGCATGAAAACATTTGAAAGCATTTGCCCATGAGTAATATCTTATTAAATTGTCATGATTTGATGTGACACGTTTTCCTTCTAATTTGCTTACCTGATAATAGACTTCCTAAATATCATCTTCAGGCCCACTGGAAAAAAAGTAACGGGTCTGAAAGAAACATTGGATCAAATGCTTGTGATGGGACAATTTCAGGACTGTGTTTGAATGTGAGACAAAGGGTTCAGGCCGCTAAAATCTATACGGTCCGTTGCCATGAGAATATTGAGTTCTTTGTGTAGTGTGGGCTTGTTGCCTTGTAAACATGTTTCCATGACTCATTAAATCCTCTGAAATAAAAGCGCTCACAATTCCAGTACAGTAAAGCAGTCATTTTTCGATTTAATTATGAACAGGCTAGATAATGAGCTTCCTAACTTGTACCCTTTTCTGCAGGAGAAGAATGGTTAGTGACATCTCCTTTTTCTAAACACTACCAAAATTCACTTTATTTGAAAGAGGGAGCTGAAAGTCCTTGAAAAAATAAAAGGGGCACACAAACAAATGCCAATTGGTTGACTAATATTTTGCGTAACAAGTAAAAAAGTATGTATCTTGTGAACCTATTTAGTATTCAGCTTAAGAAAATATAGTAACCATAGCAACCCCTTATCACCTGCTTGAGAAGCTGCAACATCTTAAAGAAATGTGTGCCAAATACCCTGCTAATATTTGTAAAATGCTGATGATAATATCTCTCGGAGAGAGCTATTGAAAGGTAAACGTGTAAAAATGCTTGAGATTCATGATTCCCCTGTTATCTGCCTTTCTCTTTCTGCTTTATTTATTTATATATCAGTTTCATTTAACAAAAGTAAGAGAATAATGGGTGTAAAGAGTCACTGGAGCAAGCAGGGTGATGAACACACATTACTCTTCACCTACAGAATGTCCAAAACTACCCTCAGTTAAGTACTCTAGGGCTTTAGTGGTTTTCCAAAGGGTTGAACATGGGAACTCACAGGAAAGCCTCAAAATAATGAGGTAAGTGCAGATCCCTCCCTTGAAGCAGTTACCAGTTTACACAGGCAGTTGTGCATGTGCTTTATTTACAGGATTCTGAGTCGCATAAAGCTGTAGCAATAATGATGTTTCTGTCTGTATTGACAGCTTCTGCCATTTTAGACTTTGCATTTTGGGTGCTTTCCCTTCCTTTTCAGCTTCAAAGCTGCAGGTGGTCAGAGCTTTACGCTTCTGAAGTCTAAATTATGGATAGGGCAAGTTAATTTTTCTGTGCCCTACAGCCTTAAAGCAAAGGATGATGGAATAGCCCACAGACCTCCCCTGCTGAAATGTTATCACCTTTTCCTGAAGAACTCTGTGCTTTATCCTTTTTGTGTGATGGACTTGATTTTCCCAGTCTATAAACTACTTAGAGAGGCAGGTGGTCATTAGTTATCTGAAGATTCCAGTGAATTCAGAGTTCTTTTGATAAAAGATATATGAAAACTGTGTTTAAATCATTAAAGTCTTTCACTTTGAATCCTCAATATGATTCTTATTTTTCTCTCTTTTTAGTGCAAAGTGCACTATACTGTGTAGATTTGCTTCCACTCCTGAGTATGTATGCAGAAGAATAGCAAAGTCAATGACTACCATGCGATTTGGTAATCAGGCAACATGTCTGCACAACTCAACGCACACTTTGTGCGTGCTCAGTACCATGCAGTATGAGGTTCTTCACTGTTAATTGCAGGTGGTAGATGGGAAACTGAGAGCACTGAAAATGTGGGTTGCTGGAGCTGACAGGATTATTAGGACATCACTCCCCCTTTGACATGAAGGACTTTCTTGGTGCCCAAGAGGCATGAAAAAAAAAGCCCTATGAAATGGGAGTTAGGATTTCTGCATATCATTGCAGTTTCATACAGTATAATAGCAAAGTATGATCTAAGGAAGATGTTGGATCAAGAGGGAGAAAATGAACATATGTGACAAAGTGTGGTCCTAGGGATCAAAATCTATATGAAACAGCTTAGAAGGCATGCATTAACCTCTGTTGGAGTAATGTGCAGTAGCACCTACTTTTGTTTGGTTTTATTTTTCCTGCTGTTGGTGCAACATCATGATGTTAGAGAATGTGTTGCAGGCAGGGGTTAGAATGCTCGACTCTCCCTGTAAATAAACATGTGTACTCATGGAATAGGACACACTGGGCAATATCTGCAAATTTCATCATTGAAGTGACAAACACAGACTAATACTAAGCTATGGAAATAAGACATGCAAAAATTAAAGCCTACTAGTGAGCACTTTAGTTCTGGGCTGGGCCTCATATTCTACAAGTGTTGCTCAAACAATATTTTCTGAGTTGCTTCATTAGATTTTCTAAGTATCTTCATGTAAAAGTTTAACACCAACTATGAAAATACACGTTTCATGGACCAGGCTGTTGGTTTTGTTGGTTATTTGGGGCTTTTGGGGTTTGTTTCGGTTTTTGTGGAGTTTTGGGTTTTTTTGGGGGGTTTTTTTGGTTGGTTTTTTTTTTTTTTTTCCCCTAGTGGTTTTTATGAGGGTAGCTTATAAAATAAGAATTAAAGGATGGGATTCTAAAACTGCTTTGACTGGAACCTGGAGGGCTATCTTTGCACTTGCTGTCTTTTATTGCCAGTGCCATTTAACAGGAAGGCCTGAAGAGGGGACACATCTGGAAATGTGAGCTAAATAAAGCAAAAATTCTTTTGGAAACTGGTAAACCTACACTATTTGTGCCTGTAATTAAAAGGAATAAGGTACAGTGGCTCATAAAAGTACCATCTGAAAACGGTTTAAAGGTTAAAAAAAGGCTACTTAGCATAGGTAGAAGGGCGAGACCTGACCAGACCAGAGAAGTCCTCGTTGGGCAGTCCTCCCAATGGGCCAATTTATAAGTATACCATTTCAACTCTTCCTTAGCTGGTGTAGACGTAAATAATTTTAACTAATGCTCCTGGTGAGAAAAAGCATAATGTGACAGGGAAGACTCTCTGAAACTGCCTCTTATTTTACTATTGTGACTAATTCTTTGGGTATCTGAGCACATCTTTGAATTACTTACTTTAAAATCCTCTGGTGAGAAGGTTCTTTTGATTTTCTTCTAGATTCTTTGCCTGTTTTTCTCATTTGAAATTAGAAGAATGTGATTTTTTTTTTCTTTCATGTAACGCTTCCCACATAAATATATTACGTAGTCAGTACAAAGGGCTTCTTGCTGAAGCAGTGGGAAGGGACAGCAATTCAACATTTCATAAGTAATCTGACCTTGACTGTAACCCCAGTGAACTCCAAAAGTTATGGGTCAAATCATGAGTCACATACGTTAGCAAATTCTCAGTTGTATAAAAGAGGTTTTTCTGGACAGAGTCGAAGGTCTTCAGGTTTGGCTTTAGGCTTTTTGTTGTCATTCCCCAGCTCTTTCCAACCTCATCTCACCATGAACATTGCAATGCTGGTAGGATCGGCTGGGGTATCCTAGCCTACTGATATCCCGCCTAGGGAAATATTTCATTAAGTTGTAAGGAAGACAACCTTAAGACTTCTTTCTTTTTCAAGGAAAAAAATCCAAGCATATGCATATATTTTTAAATGAAGAATATATTTCTCTTACACATTCGCATGCACGCGCACACACACAATTGTCTAGAAGTAATTTCAGTAGCCTGCTGCTTGTGTTGTCTGATTAATACTGACTTTTCCACTCTGGCTACTTACATATAACCCAGAAACTTGTAATCACGTCTACGAGGATTAGTTTTTTGCTTCTTCAATTCCTCCTTATGGAAGAGCCTCTGCTGCCCTGATTAAAATAATGTTTAAAGATGGTTTAGTATTTATAGATTCTCTCCTTTATATTCCACAGGAAAGTAGAGGCAGCTTCACTACAGTTCGCGAATAGAAAATGGAGGAGATGAAATGCTTTGCTCATAGACACACAAGTAGTTTACAGGTTGTAGTTTGTAGTGTATCAATATTGTATGCTATTTAAGATACAACCCTGAGCCACTTTACTTCATAATGTTTCCCTGTGACCCTACAGCTGATAGCACCTCTTGTCCCAAGAGGTTGCCTGTTTCACAGTAGCCTTATTTCCATATGGCAGGCAGCTGGCATAGGTAACTGGGGCACTCAAGAGAAGAGATAAATGAGAATTCCCTTCCAGAATACTCTTGGAGAGGTTCAGCTCTAAAAAAGCAATTTTCACATGAAAATAGGTTTCACAAGAAAATGCAGACTTAACAATTTTTTCACGCCTAGAAAAATGAAACAAAAGATTTCAGTCTGGCTTGAACTTTTGGACAACTTTGGCTCTGTTGATCTGAACTGAAACTTCTGATTTCAAGTCTCTGAAATACTGGTTAGTTGCCCCTCAAATGGCAGTTTGCTTCATGAGATTGGTAGAGAGATGCCTGAGCTCCTTTTTTACTGCAGTGCAACCAAAGCTGTAGAGTGTAATTCCAGGGAAATACAGTGGAACTTTGAAATACCAAATGCTTTCTGAGAACAAGAAATGTGGATAAGGAAGAATGGTGCAAAAATACTCCAGTTTTCCACATTAGTGCTTAGCCTCAGCTAGGAGGTTGAAAAGACATTCTAATGCTAGCGTTTCTTCTGTCTTAGACAGTTTTGCCACACAGAGTAGATCACTCTGTAATTCTTTCTGGACATGGCATAGTCCTGACAGTACTTACAGTTTCTCACTTCTAACACAGGTTTCTGCATGGCATATGATATATCTAACCTGCTGTACGCAGGGGTTTGTACTGTTTGACTGTAAGAGCGAACATGCATATGGTGGGAGTTGGGTAGGTACCTGCTTGCTTCAGGTTACTATTTAGCAGTTTGTTTTGTTTCAGTAAAATTGTGGCCAGATGACTTTTCACTGAATCTGTGTGATCATATGTTTGGATGTAACTCCTGGCATAGCAGAATAGTATTGATTTTGACACCTACTGCTTGATGTTTGTAAAAGATACACATTATACAACTTCTGTGCTTTGCCTGAACCTTTCTTTGCTTAGCTTGAGTCAGCATATGACTGATTTTTGCAATCAGTTGCTAAATACCAGTTGATACAAAATGCAATTAAATAAAGTTACTCTTTTTCTATGCTTGTAAGCGTTGCAGAAATGTAAGGCAATTCTTGTCATATTACTTTGTCATTCTTGTTTTCATGGAGGTTTCTTAGGACTGGAATATTTAAAAAAAAAAAAAAAAAAAGTGCCATTTAACTATTTTCTATTACTTTTAAGAGCAATGGGGTATAATTATCACTGAAATATCAACTAATTCTAAAAGACCTAGGAAATAAAAAGGAGAAACAATGGCAAACTAATTACGACTTCTATTTAATTCTGCACTTACATATACTAGAGAACAGATGTTTTAGAAACTCTGAACCCTTATAGTTTCAGTCATTTTAACTTACTACACTGCCATATAATTTTGAATTAGCCTGTCAGAGTCCTGTTGTCACTAATTTATTACACATGAATGTGCTCAAACTCGTTCTACCTAGCAGATCAAGTTTCTGCCTCATGGCAAAAGTGATGATAAAATGAAATTCAGCAGATATCTTTCTTCTCATTAAAATACATTAATCAAAAAGTCCAACCAATGTTGTCATTAAGGCAAACAGATGGTTCTTTATTTTTTTTTTTTTTTTTACCACCTTTCTGTCTGCCTGAGCTGTGGATTACTTAAACTGCATCAGTGATGGAGGAAGAGGTTGTCCTGGAGACATCTTCCCTTCACTCTTGCCTGCAGCTGGTACAGCCCCAAGTGAGATCAGAACAGTTTGAAAGATGCTGTAAATAACCAAGTGAGGGCAAATGGTCATCTAAGGATCACTCCACCAAGAGAACTGCAGGATGCTCTGATCTCTGATCTTTCTGATTTTTTGCTGGGTTTAGTGATACACTGCCAAAAGGCTGAGTCATCTTCCTTGAAAGGCAATGAATTTCCCAAAGGTCTGCCTTAAGGACTTCTTTGTGCAGTGGCTTTCAGTGCATCCTTGTAAATATAAGGATGTCTGATGTTGCTGGTCTTATTTTTAAACTTCTGCTGGAAAAAACGTGTACATTTAGATACCCATGAGTCAGACACTCTGCCAAGGTAATTAGTTTATCTTCACTGCATTCACTACAGCAATGTTGATAAAAGCAGTTAAGTCTTGCTTTGTGAGATCCAATTCTGCCATTCTTATACTCACAAATATTTATAATATTTTAAAACCATTGTGTGACACTTTCACATCTTGAGAACAAGTTTTCATATTAACACTATTTCAGATTTTTTTTTTTTTCATTTTTTATAATGCCTTCTCAGAAACTTGCCTTCATCTTGCAACTTCCTATTTTATGCCAGTTTTCCTAGAGGTTATTTTACATTCCTGTGTTACCTTTAATTATATATATACTAGTGTCATCCGGGGTTATTAAATAGTGTTTTCTATCCTGGACATCCTGCTCTTCCTGCAAGTGCCAATTTGAAACTGCCAATGGAGGGACTATAAAAAACATAAGAAATTAATTTCCACACCAATAGTGTGGGTGTGAATTTCATCTTTTCCTCTCAAAGTGCAACAGTTAAGCTGCTTACTTAACTCAAAAACAAAAAACCAAAACCAATCCTCCCACCCCAACATGTCTCTGTCAGTTATCGATATTGCAAATTAAAGGTAATATATTTGTGACTGACTTCACATCTGAAGATGCTGATTTTCAATCTAGGTTTGTTTCTTTCTAACCTATGTGCTGGGTTGTATTTTCCCCTGCTGCAACTCTTTCACTCCTGCCATATAATCAGATCCTGGGGTCTGGTCTGTCTATTTGGCACAACTCTGTAAAGAGACAGAGCGGTGGTTCTATCTTTAGCATACATTGAATTCTGTGGGTCTGGAAGGCTTTCAATGGCATCTGGAATTCGGCTAATGAGAGAAGGTGCTTTTCTCTACTTCCCGTTCTGCACTCTCTCTGCAACTGCTAAAGACCTAGCTTGGTCTGGACTACGTAAAATTGTATTACACCAAAAGAACTCCAGCAAATGAATAATTACACATTAGGTTGCTTCTCATTTGGCCCACCAGTTCAAAACTGTTCCCGTGTTTGGTAATTTATTGGAAATAAGCTAATTAAGGAAGGTTTAGTTAACAGATCAGAAGAAGCAGTAGCTTAAAAATTTTGGAACAGTGCTGATTTTTTGGCATCAAGATTGTTGTTCTTGCCTTGACACAACTTCAAACCTTCAAACTTGTCTGCTGCATTGAGGAGCACCAAACTAAACCTCATCCCACTACTCTCAGCTAAACTTTTCCAGAATGAGTTGACAGACTGACAAAGAACATATGACACTAACTTTACTACATTTTACTAAAAATATGTGATGTTTGTTTATAATGTGTAATTTGTAACTGTTGGAGTGTTTTGCTGCATGCTCACAGGAGCTGTCAAAGCTTCTCAACTACTTAAGCCAGCTCAGGACACAGGCTAAATTTATCTCTTTATCTCAAGTAGCACTATGAGACAGGATTGTGAGTTAGCACCCAACACCCTGAGCACTCACAAGTACCTGATAACTACTTTTGCCAGGTCTGGAGCAGAACAGCATGCACTATACTAAAGTTCCTGCTGGCCAGCACAGCTAAAGGTATCCTGCCTTGCCTGTGCCTTAGTGAATGGGGCAATATGGTGCTGGAGAGGTGAAGCTAGATAAAGAGCTTTGGAGTCTGCCCTTTTTGCCTGGGTGGTACTTAATATGTGATAAGGAGTGTGGCAGATGCCTGCAGTGAGCAGCAAGGTCAGAGCTACTCTGGTACTTCTGTGTGTTCTGAAGTTACTCATAACTCAGAAGGCAGGTTACACTGAGGTTTGATAAGGGCGATCTGACCGTTTCTAACTGATAACTGGAGTTAGCAGAATAGGTAACTCCAATTAAGTAAATGTAAATTGCAGTTAAGTTAAGGTAAACCTGCCAAAGTTCAGTGTACTTGTGGCCATTTATCTTTTAACTTGAATTAATTCTGCAGGAATCCTCTAAAACTGTCAGGCTCCCAGACATGACTTTGATCTTGTTTATAAAGAACTTTGCTCCCAGTGGTGCTTGAATTTACACTTGATACCACCTCCTCTGGCTGCCCTTACCTCTGTAGGTTTCCACTGGGCAGACTGTAAAAGGTTCCTTCTTCAGGGACAGAATCTTCTTTAATTTTCCCAAAGGCCATATGACTTTCTTATGCATACACATACACACAGATTATAGATGTGAAACTGGATATTCAGAGGAAGGTGTAAAGACCCAGCACCTGACTTCTTGAATCTCAAATATTAATTCTACTTCCTTACGTCTAGCTGTACCATCCTGTCTTTGGACTCTTTACTACCTTTAAAATCAGTTCAGATATGGACCTCCTCTATTCCTCTCATGCCACTCAGAAGACCTTAAGAAATTGAGTGCAGAACCCAGTTTTCTGAATCTGCACATGTGATAGTCCTGCTACTGTTCGAGTTGAGCACAGTGTGTATTCCTCAAAGGTGGAAAATGCATGGCAGAATTAGAATGGAGGCTGTCTGTGACACTCTGTTATTACAGTAAAAAATTAGTCTGCACCCCACCCTGATCATGTGTCATTGATGATTCTTTTTTTTTTTTTGCTACCACTAAAAATGAGT
>JANRGW010034838.1:0-10419 GCA_024733675.1 Psilopsiagon aymara
TAAACTTCCCCTGTTTCAGTTTGAACCCGTTACCCCTTGTCCTATCACTGCAGTCCCTAACGAAGAGTCCCTCCCCATCATCCCTATAGGCCCCCTTCAGATACTGGAATGCTTAGCCTCCACTCTCTACACTGCAATAATGGGGAGGATAATAAATACGTTAGTTGATACGTTCTAAAATTCAACTACTTTGAGCCCAACTGCAATCTTGAATGATCTAAGCAAAAGGACTATTTCAGCAATCGTCTTCTGGGTTTCTCAGGCATGCAGACAGACTGTATGGAACAACAAGGGATGTTATAGCTTTTCTGTATAAATAAATCAGCAACTTGGAAGAAATAAAACACAGGAATAGAAACCAAAAAAAGAAAGCATTAATTATTCGAGGCAGTCGAACAGGGAAGAGACAAAATGATCAATGAAAGAACAGATATATGAGATGACATACTCTGACCAAGAGATGGGTTATACAGTGACTTACTTACATTGCAGAGCTCCCAATGTGGCAATGAAAACCAGAGCTGTGGCATAAAAATGAAAAGGGGGCTCTTTCACTAAAACCTCATTTGCTGAGTTGAATGAAGGGCAAACAAGGTCTTACCTATGTGAAGATTAAACCCACCTTCTTAATAACAGCCAGGGTAGGTGTTCTTAAACATCAACCATCTGAGTAACCAAGTGCAATCAGCTGAATGAGATCCCAAGAAATCAATACAATTCTTGCCAGGCCCCTTCAAACTATTACAGAGCCCCAACGTGCTGCGGAGCAGCAGATTACAGGCTGGCTGTAATTGTTCCCTGGAACAACTCAAACACAGGTCCTGGCCCTTAATGAATTCTGTTGAGCATGAATAGGGCAGCAAAGTGGAGAAATCTCTGTTCTCAACTTCTACACGCAGAAATGGTGTGCCCAGCAGCTACTGGGGGCAGCTGCCCTGTGCCAATGTATGACTAATGGGCAACGAAACAAAGACACTCTTAGTCTATCTGCTCATAAAAATACTGCTCTGACTGCTGAGGCATCCATGGGGTTGGATCAAAACCACAGAAGATTACAGAAAAAAACCTGCAAGGGCTTTTTATAGCAGTACAAATAGGCAAAGGACATACTCCAGTTCCTTAAGTGTGATCTTAATCTTTAAGCAAAAAAAAAAGCCATTTCAATTGCATATTATTAGCTACTGTTCGCTCCAGTGGCTTATACTGAGTCACTATCAAAACACTTTGTAAGGAGGCAGTAGCTTCCAAGGAACCCTATCGTGCAGCTGAAATGCTGGAAAGGGCCATAGGCTTGTGCAAATCCAACAGGAAAAGTCCATCAGCCCAGCACATACTCCTGCAACCCCAAATTTCTCCCAGCAGTACTTAGGCTTCATGCATTCAAGCTTTACAATCTTCCTTACTTTTAATTCAAGCTTGAAAAGTCTTCCCCACTTTTAATCTCAGCAACCCAGCACGAAACCTCTATCATTTCTACAAAGAGGCTTTCCTTCCAATCAGGGTAATTTTTCTCTTGCTTTTCCTGAACAAATCCTTTTTTCTTCTCCTATTCAACTCATCAGTCTTGGTGCAGTTCTCGCTCCACAGCATCAAATCCCCCTCTCTCAATTGACTGCAGATGCCAAATATTTGTAGACCACTGAGTTCTTCTGTTTACGCACATCATTTAGGCAGGACATATGGACACAGAAGAGTTTGAGCTTCCCATAGATCACTCCTTCTAGGTTCCTTGTATTTCCTAACTACACTTAGGGCTGTGCACCAGTCTTAGCAAACAGGCTGAAAATGAATACTCGGTCTGCTGTCTATGGCTAATATCACACACTTCATCTTGCACCTTCCTTGCACAGCGCACTGTGGCCCACAGAGCACCTTGCTGTCCAAGGGAACAGCTTCCTTAGATAAGAAGTTTAAAGGGACAATGATTCCTTCAGAAGCTCAAGTCTCTACATGCACATCAGTAATGTGTCCGTGACTAGTACCATAAAGAAAAGGGGAATACATAAATAGAAGCAGGTTTTACTAATAATAGCTACCTGTAGATACAGAGAAGACATTTCTGATTTCATAGATGTTTCTAAGCCATCTGGATGCCTGTAGGATACAGCCTGCAACTCTGTAAGACTACATCTCATATAATATCAAGCTTTTTACCAGTGCTTTAGGAATAAAGAGACAGTTAGAAGCACTGCTTAGAAATAGACAATATTGTTAATAAACAACTTCTCTCACTAGGGGTAGGTTCTAGAGGAAGAATTTCCTATCATCAGGTTCTCAGGCTGGTAATTACAGCTTGCATTTTGAAAAGCACAACCTTGCTTCCAGGGATGTAATTTGCATCCAAATCTGCACTTACAAAATCAGGGAGAAGAGGTTTGCACACATAAATTAATTGCTGGCCACATTTCCTAGTGCTTGAACTGCAGACAATTAGCTATCCATCACTACTGACCAGGGCTTTACTCAGCAAGGATGCAAAGAATGAGGCCCCGCAACTAGTACCAATCCTGTGCATGCTGCAGCGTCTTCAACATCCCCAAACTCCACGAGCTTCACCTGACAAAGAAAAATCTCCTTGCCAGTAAAAGCTGGTAAAGAACTGAAGGTTGGAGAGAAAGAGGGTGGAGAGGGAAAGGGAAAGAGAGAGACTGATTTGCTCTCAATGAATATGAAAAAGCTGATCTCTGCCATTGAGGAAAATTCTTGCACCAGCAAGTGCTGACTGATTGGGATGAGGAATGCTTTATCACCGAGATCCAGACACCCTTTCATATGGTGATTATTATTCCTGTCATGACCCTCTGGTCATCAAGCCACAGTGGCTTTTGTCACGAAACAACTATCCAATAAGGCATAATCTAGGAATAAGCCTGTAGCATAATATCTTCTACTTGCTTATACACACAGCGGGAAGAGACAAATCTTCTTCCTGTGAGTTATTACCTGCTCTAATCCACTTTGGAAAATAGCAGCATTCCCTTAATTCTGTGAAGCATGCAGACATATTTTTCACAAGACACAGCTACCTGACCAGCTCAGCCCAGAGCTGAAAGCAAACCTGAAAGCTCTTGCAGGTAGTAACAAAGAGCCTAACATCACCAGAAATTCCTGATTCCCATTAAAACTTGGTAAGAGCATGCAAAGGCTGAACTGTGGTTTACTATACGTTGCCTTCAATAGGGCTGAGGTCTGGCCTGATTCCTGATGCTATTCCTGGAGCAAAAGCTCTGACGAACAGAGGTAACGCATATACAAATGCATACACAGACAACACCTATCAGCATTAGCTGTTTCAGCTCCTGTGCAATAGAACAGTGCTGACTTCTTCAGAATGAAGATGTTTTATATTAATGCCACCGTTATCCACATTATTATTATCAATTAGCCAACCCCAATATTCTGTAGAATGCATTTAACCTCGCATGCATTATTTCTCTAGCTTTCCTGATTCAGCTCCTCGAGCAAGGGGCTAACACAGCAGTTGTAGACAGCGGGCACAGTGTTGAAAGCACCCAGGGAAAAAGGGTTGGGAACCCCTGCTCTGGGAGCAGATGTGAGAAGCCACGTCTGGCCATGCAGGCCAGTTCTTTTGATGTCTTTTCTGTCCTTATTGCTTATGCAGATAGCTGTACACAAGGGCTGTTTGGAATGGTTACATCCAACCAGCAAGCTAACCCCGAGTAACAAATACAACAATACACGTACAACTGTAGAGAATGAAAAATTAATGGTGTTTGAGAAGGATGATGCACAGAGACATTCTGTGTGACACTGGGGAGGAAGTGGGGGGTAAGTGCGCATGGTTAATATGAAAAGATGTCAAAAAAAAAATGAAGCATAATAATAGTGCAATTTATCCTTGCTAAGCGCACTGCGCTGCGCTATAATTAAATATGAAAACCTAAATTTATCTCTATGTTTGGCTGTCATTAACTTAACAGGGAGTGCACATGTTCTAATCTAATGGCTGATTTTTTTCGCCATGTGCAGCATATTAAAATGTATATTAGCCTCAAGGTGCATAAACACAAAATAATAGACCAAAGGTTTTGGCCTGTGGAGAGAAAAAACCCATGCTCAAAGGCCGTCAAGTAGCTGGTGATGCAGGGGAGACACTCACTTAGCCTCATTAAGCCAAAGCTCTCTTTTGCTTGTCTTTTGTTCTGCATGACAGCAGCCTCTTTGTTGGATAATAATTCATTCCAAGTTCGTTCCGAGCTACCGAAACTGGTGAACTGTGGCCATTTTAATGAGCAGGATTGGTGGTATGCATAATCTGGGAGCCACGTGGCCCGGGCAATCACAGAGCACCGCAGCCAGCAAAATGAGATACTGTCGAAATCACAAATTTGTCAAGTTGTTTTTGGACAGGGGATTCTAATAAGCACTAAAATATGCATCTTATTACTCTGCATCTGCCAGTCAAAGAGCACCGTAATGAATGCATGCTGCAGGGGATGACCAGGCCCTTTCCCCAAGTAAAACAAACCGCAGAGTACACAGAAAGAATGATGTCTTTCTGGCACTGCCGGCATGGGTTGGGTTGGGGTTTTTAAGCCCTTCTGCATGAGCAGTTGGATTTTCCTGGCTTCAGGTCCCTTGCCAGCAGTGAACGCACTAAACCCGCCACTGCCAAGGAGTTAACGTGAAGACATTGCTCTTTAATAGCCACATTTACTGGCTGTGAATATGGAACTTTAAACTCGGTGCTTGAAGCATGTTTAGCATAGAGTACATATAAAACCCCACAAAGATGAAACTACTTTAAACTCGCTTTAATAATCCCACTTCCTTTTGTTTTATCCATTTCTGCTGCAAATGGCTTCACCATTAGGGAAAGATCTATTTTCTGTAACAACCTGCAGTCGCTGTGAGGAACAGCACTGGAGATAATCACAACATAAACTTTCATAATAGACCAGTTAGGGGGGAAAAATAATGTTAGGCAGGGCCTTTCTTCTACAAATTGTTCAGGCTCATAACTGCTTTTGGGTTGCAAGTGCTGGGAGGTTCCCATAGTATCCTAAACCAAGAGGTTTCTTAATCAATATAGGCTTACCCTGAAGAGGCTCTGCCGGGCTGAGAGCTGTATTCCAGGTGCAGGCCTTAGCTAATGGGAAAAAGGATCAAACAGCCCCCAAATATTTGTTCTTCTCCTCTGACTCTGCTTCAGAACTAGCTAGGCAAGATGGGAAACAAGGTTTCTTCATCAATGCTGATTTGATTATAGCAATCTCTATACTACCACATGCTCTGCATTTCTGGGCATGGCCACAGATACTGTTTTCTTCTGGGTTCTTTATGCAGCTCTGGAAACAAGGGGACAGCTCTTTACCACGGTGGACAAATTTACCTTCAAGGAGCACTTCCAATAAGATAAAGTGTGAAAAGCTCTGCTCAGTGAAGGCAGTCAGAGGTCTTGAAGGACGTGAAGGCAGCCAAAGCTTGGTGCATGCATTGCAGTAGCGTTCCTGCAAGGCTGGGAGTTCCCATTTAGTTGAACAAAAGAGCTAACTTCACATTTTGTATGAGATCTTGATGGTATAGCGAGGTTTCTTCTCTGCCATACCAAAAGCTATTGAGATTTGACTACAATCGAGTTAGAATTAGGGGGTTTGTGCTCCTCAGAAGACTTGGTGTTTCATACCCTTAGATACATCAAGGAAGGGCACATTTGAGTCTTAACGGGCAGACCATGCACTCAGGGAACAAATTAACTTGCTAAATACAAGGTGATGAGAATCCTCACTGAGGCTCATACACTATGCATTGCGATCATCCTCTCTCATCTGTCTGCTGGGGTAAACCACCTTCCGTGAATGTGTTTTTATCAGACATGGCTTTAACATTTTCAACACCGCACAATCTTAACAGCCGAGGAGGAGCCGCAACGAAAACAAGTTTGGGCTGCATTTTGGTTTTCCATTTCTGGAAGCAAGATGCTTCAGTTCTTATTTGTTCTTCTTTTTATTTTTCTTATAACCTTTAAAGATGATCAAAGAAATGTCAGCTTTTGCAAAACTGGTGCTGAAAGCAAGGTATGAAACATCCATATACATTTATATATATACCCACACCTACACTGCCCTATTTTTAATGCTTAGCTACCTGGCGTGTACAGAGGCCGCTGCGTTAAGTACAAGTTTCATAGCTAACATTAGGTGGAAGTTTATACAGGAAAATGCTATAGTGCTTCTGGGAGCACCAGCTGACACCCCTGCGTTTGGGACATAATCACTTCAGCTCTCTGGAGTAAGATCAGTGAGCAACTACAAAAGAGTCCTGTAATAAACAGAGAAGGTGACACAGGAGAGCAAATTGTACCTCAGGGGAATACTGTACCTATGTAGGTACCTGCTGGGAACAGAGTGATCTTTATCACTCTGGTCAGGTATCTTCCTGGGAAACTCAGGAACGTTATTTTAAGCCATAGCTTCATTAATTTTGGATTATAGGGATGCTACCTGTGCTCTTTCTTATGCAGCAACCCTAATAACTTTGGATGATAAGACCAGGCCCTACATCTTAGCTGTCTTCCTGATTGCATCATGCACTTGATCTCAGTCCTAAATTCATGCTGAGGTAAGTGTGCATTTATGATGGTCCTCCTCGAGGGAGTCAGTGAGCAGCAGTGTGGTGTCATCATTACCTTGCCATTCTCCCACTCTGTGGTGAGGTTTACAAGCCGAGATTATAGCTGAGACAAGCTGGCATGTTTTCTTCCATTCATTTCATGGAAGGGCGATTTAGAGGGGATGTTAATGACAGTTATCTGTGCCAAGGCTTCAAATGTCAGGCCCTCCCCCAGAAAGAAGCCAAGACCAAACACAAAACTAAAGCCAATCAGAAAAGCAGTGAGGAAGGAAGCCTGGAAGACTGGCTTAGTCCACCTTGGTGAGTCTGACACAGCACATGGGCTTGGGCTGCCTTTGGAGCAGTTATGGGTAAGGCTACAGCCACAGGAAAGAACAAATGGAATTGGTGGAGCTATGGAAAACAGTATCACCCAGTTGACTGAAAGCCACAACTCAGGTTAGCTCTTCTAAGTGGGAATCTCACTGCTGCTACAGGTCACATCTTGGACAATGGCAAGCACTGGCTATCAGCAAATATCTACAAGCTGGCTCCGAGGTGATAAATTTAGGGTTTATATACCAAAAAATGCATTCTGCAACAGTGAAAACCACAAAAACAGCACTCAAGTTTCCAAATGTTTTCCAGTGCTATGATGCTTCTCATAGCTCACACATGGCCAAGAAGATGGGGCCAGACCCTTTCCAGTGGTGCTTAGTGACAGGACGAGGAGCAATGGCCATAAACGAACACAGGACAAGTGTCACCTCAACATGAGGAAGAACTTCTTGACATGAGGTGTCAGAGCCCTGGCACGGGCTGCCCAGGGGGTTGTGGAGTCTCCCTCTCTGGAGCCATCCCAAACCCACCTGAACATGTTCCTGTGTGCCCTGCTCAGGGTGGCCCTGCCTTGGCAGGGGTTGGACCGAGTGATCTCCAGAGGGCCCTTCCAACACTGATGCTTCTGGGATTCTATCTTAAAGGCCATAAATTCTATGACGAAAGTATTAGTTTCATTAATTCAGAAGCATGAACAGGTACTAATCAACATCATTCTCATTTCCAGCCAGAAGCTGATGTTTGCTATTACACTGCTTATTAGAGAACACTATTTAGCACGCTATTTTTTGTATTCTTTCTGTTTAGGAAGGAAATTATTGTGGTAAATGCAATAACTGATAGTGATAACCTTTATCTGGTGGCTGCATAGCAAGACAGCTTCAGTTTAACATTATGTGTACCATTGAGAAACAAACATTTATCTTTTAGTTTGGGCATCAAATACTGCAAGGTTTCATTACAAAACTCTCCCTTGCCACTCTCCCGTGGCAACATTCTGCCACTCAGCATCTGTTTGATGCTGAAAGCAAAACAGAAAATGCATTATCAAAAGAGTAGTGCACTGCTATATGAAAAGATGGGTATTAACATTCAATAATGTACTGCGAATCAAAATAGATGCTATTATGAACATACTTAGTTGGGAATAGGATTCGTCCTAACTCTGTAATACATTCAAAAGTGGGAGAGGCTCAATGAATTTGGATACAACCAGAAGGCAAGTGGTTCTTGAGGCTGCCAAAAAGAATTCTCCCTCAGTTCCCTCTCATTGAATTGTCGATTGCCTGAACTTCTTATCCTGGTGATTCTTCATTAAAATAAACAGGAAATTTATAACAAAATGGAGAGTGATTCCGTTATATTTTGCATTTACTGCGCCAAAACCATGACAAATCAGAATTAGCATCTTTGCTTTCCTTTCCTTTGAATGCAAAAGCTCATCAGGATTTTCTGTTTAGCTTCTCGCAGGGTTTTACTGAAGAAGCTGTGTTTCATCTCCCAGTAAGACCAAGACAAACTTGGATAGCTCCTTCTAAGCTTTTAAAATCATAATGCAAGATGATGGCAGTCACATTTTATTCCATGGATAACATAAACTTTCCCACCCATCACTTCTATTGATGAGAACATATACATCACATCAACAGGCTATCTTCTCTTTTCCAACAGAGTAAGGACATGCTTTTTTGTGACTATATGTTAGAAAGGGGATCAGAAGAGAGCGTTATGACCTGCTGCCAAGCAATCTAGATATTGGTATCTGAAACTGGATGAATCTCCAGTACTGAACTAAATTTACCAGGCACAAGTGTATGAAATCCAATATTGATAATAATTTATGAAAGTAAGAACACTGGTTCCTATAACACTGCAAACCTAGTTTATGATAACATAATTACTTATACTAATAACACTGCTTAGGCACAGTCTTGCTAATTATGATATTATAAATATTAATGATATCAAGCCTTTGTATTAGATTGCCCCTGGTAGGATCGTTTATCATGGTATTTCCTTTTACCTGTGTTGTATTATTTTCCTTCCTTTCCCCTTGAATGCTCACTCGTGGACAAACCCATCCTGAGCGTACACCTAAAATACATCACTAACTTCTCAGTAGTGCAGCCTGGTTAATCTTATATGTTATTATTTAGTAGCAATGATCCAATGGTATAATTCAGCACTAACAGCAATCAAATATACCACCAGTTACATTCTGTATGCCTTGTTCCTTTTATATGCCTAACAGAGCCAGCTAGACAAGATGACACGGGGCTTTGTTTATCATTCTTTCTCCTGTGACCTGTTTCAAGTTAAGATTCCTTTGAATTATTAAATGCTTCCTTAAAGCACCTTTTCACACTACCTTACCTTTTTAAAGTTGATTATTGATGGAGTGACAAGCAGAAACGACTAAGAATTATTTTCCCCTCATTCAAAAGGATATAAGAAACATCTTTGACACAGGTTGTCTATTTAGTAAAATACAAAGGTAATCCCAAATAGAACACTGAGTGCAGCTTTAAAGAAGAATGACAACAAATCTCTGTTACATGAGTTGGAAATGCTGTGGATGCTTTCGCAGGTGTTAAAGGAAGGAAGTTTAGATGTAACCCTTTGAGCCTGGTTTAACCGCTTAACATAAGCAGATGAAAATGAAACTGCTTATATCTTGGTTTATTTCTAAGCAGCATATTATCCAGAGCTTTAGGAATAGGATTGTCTTCTCTCCTCAAAGGTAATATTATCATTTTCAGAGCTCCACAGAGAACAACAGCAATGCAGGAGTCTCTAATCTCCTGCTAAATCCATCTCGAGTCATCAGCAACAGTAAGTGGAGATTTGGAGGTGCCCGACCCTCCAAATCCTCTTCTTTTGTAATTCTTTACTTTTTACAACATTTTCAACAGTGTTCTATCAGAGTTTTGGAAGGATAATCAATAGGCATGATGTATCACTGAAATCAGACTTCAAAGTGGGCCCCCCTAGTAACCAGAAACAAAAGCTCAGCCTCCCTGCTGTACAGGTATTTTGCTTAGAGCAGAGCAGTAGGGCATCAGTAGGAAGCCAGTTACACCTCCCTGCTTCTCTGCATGGATGAGCCCGTGTCCTGGTGGAGGGGGGAGCAGCACTGGCTTAGCTGCAACCCATTGCAGCTGCCAAGTATCTCCAGAGATGCTTTTGTAGCAGGTAAGTACCACAGCAGACAAGAAAGGCAACCCAGAAGTTAGGTCTTCAGAGAGACCATTGTTTCTGTTCCCATTCCACCACATACTTTCAAGGTGTCCTGGGCTCAGCAGGAGCAGTCATTTTTATTCCTTCTTGGTAGCTGGTGCAGGGCTGTGGTTTTGACTTTCAACCTGGGAACAGTGCTGATAACATCGATGTTTTCAGTTACTGCTCAGTAATGTTTACTCTGGCCAAGGACTTTCTGAGCCTCCTGCTCTGCCAGGGAGGAGGGGAAGCTGGGAGGAAGCAGAGCCAGGACACCTGACCCAAACTGAC
>JANRGW010034839.1:9203-35595 GCA_024733675.1 Psilopsiagon aymara
GAAGCCATGCTGGCTGTCACCAAGCACCTTGTTGTTTTTCATGTGCCTCAGCATGCCTTCCAGGAAAATCCGCTCCATGATTTTGCCAGACACAGAGGTGAGGCTGACTGCTCTGTAGTTCCCCGGCTCATCTCTTTTCCCCTTCTTGAAAATGGGGGTTATATTTCCCTTTTTCCAGTCGTCGGGAACTTCACCTAACTGCCATGATTTTTCAAATATTATGTACAGTGTCTTAGCAACTTCATTTGCAGCTCCTTCAGGACCTGCGAATGGATTTCATCAGGTCCCATGGACTTGTATGTGTATTGATTTTCAAAAGCACCTTCTTGATGGAGCTGAGCACCCTCTACCAAATGTATCAGTGAGCATTTAAAACCATGCCTCTACAATAATGATTCTTTAGCCATGCTCTCAAAAGGAATATTTTTTTATGCCAACATACTGATTTTACTCTCTACTAAGTTGGTATCTGCTGTCCCTGTTATTTTTTTCTATGCATTGATGTTTTAAGGCAAGGAACTGAGCTGCTTTTAATAAAAATCATGCCTTGTTTGAAATGACAGTGAAATCACTTACAACATGTAACAGACACTAGCCTGTCTTGTCTCCAGTGAAAAATCAGTAGCATACATGCTGTCCTATCATATCTAGAGACAACTCAAGGTACTTTATTATAAGCTGTGCAGTGGTTTAATACTTTGTTTTGCTCCAGAAAAAAACAACATCAAAACCCACAAAACACAACATTTTTCCAAAGAGAAAATAATTTAATCCAAGTTTTTCTTGTCTTTTTGCCTATATACAGTGTACTTAAGGTCTCCATTGCATCTCTTTGAAGGACTGTAGGCAGAGTACTAGATGGATTTAGTGGCAGTATTTTGTACAGCATTTGTAAAACTCATAATCAGTCAGCTGAATTCAGTTGTGTTGAAATCTGGAGGTAAGGGTGCCAGATTGATGTCTGAGTACATCCCATACTATTTCTTAAGCATGGCTATTGGATTGGTGTGAAGACTGAAGATGCTGAGCACTTCTGATAAAGCAAGCCATTCTTGCACTGAGACTTCTATCTGAACCAGCAATTCTGCCCTTTGCTAAAGTTCCTATGTACTAGTGGACTGACGTTTGGAAGCTAGCTTATTCAGCATGCTGGGATAACACTCAAAGGTCATTACAGCACTTAAATGAAGATGATATAAATGCCCTAACATAGCTGTGTTCCAGAGGAAAAGAAAAGCAAAATGTGGCTTCTCACCTTTGAGAAAGCATGTGGCTTCTATGTTAAATGTCAAACATAAAAGAAATCTTGAAGAAGCAGCTGCACTTTGGAGATCACATCAGGATCCAGACTTGACCAGACCTGTTCAGACTCACAGACTCAGTTCAGAGATCCACCTCTAGAAGATAAATCCTGAAACCCTTAGTAAAAAAACATCTATGTTTGAATCATGCTTGGTACAAAATTTCAAGCTGCCTGTCTTTACTGGAAGAATAAGAGATAATTTTGAAACAGTTCTACTGTACATATACCCAGACTAGGAGTGTAACTTCAGTTTCATGCATTTAGGCGAATTGCTAACAATAGAGTACACTGTGAGCAGTACTCCAAACATCCCCTCATCAGTGCCAAGTAGAGTGGATGGATCGCATTGCTTGACCTGCTGGCAATGCTAATACCTTTCATAAAGATTAAAAACTCCATTAAAAATCATTTTTTAATGAGAAAACATTGTCAATTACAAGGAGAAGCCAGTTTCCCCGTCAGTCAAGCCAAACAAGGTACTGTAGAAAGGGTCTCTAGGAACTCACACATTTTTCAGCTATGGACATTCAAGTTTGCAGCTAAATAAATAAAGTTATGTTACACTTTCCTGTGCCAGTTTACAAGGTGGAAATAAGAATGAACAGATGAGGGAAATAAAATAAGTTTCAAGAAAATATCTGAAAATTTGTTTTCAACTTTTATTCAGTCAACTGTGAGAATTTACATAGAAATTCAGATGATCTGAATTTCCTATGATCATTGACCTATCCCATGAAAATTCATGAGATTCCAAAAACTATTTTGTGAACAAAACTGAAAACCTTAAGGTATTCTTTTTCCCTTGTAAAAGCATGATCTGCTGGCTCTAACATTCAGCTCCCATTTTCTGCCATTCTCCTACATCAATTGCGCCTAACTGTGCTTTTCCCAGATAGTTCTTTCTCACTCCTGTCTGTTGAGGACTACCTGTTTTGTAAACATAATTAACTGTTCATTGACATAGTCTTTAATTTGCTCTGCCCCAAATTCCTGGAGAATAGCCCTAATCCCTAGGTTACAAAGTTAGCTTCCCTATGGCTCATAAAGCTTTACACAATGTGTTACAGCTCCAGCAGGAGAGATTAAAAGGCTATCTGGGCACTGCAGTTGTTGGAAGGCTGTTCAGTATGGTGGGAGATCTGCTGTCAATCCCTTGTCCTGATGAATATTGGCTTCTAAAAAAGATGTTGACATCTTTTCATGGCTTTTCTGAAACCAGTTAAGTTTGATCAGGGATGAATTCACAGTAGGAACACCGCCATCACATAGTACTTGTATATGTATTTTAGAATACTAACCACAGTCTGCTAAATGGACTTGAATATAAATGAACTGTCACTATGGGAGAATAGCTGAAATCATCTTGGATGTACAGATAATATTGTCTCAATTGTGAACCCTGCTTCAGAATCTCATTTCAGTCTCTACCTAAAAATCTATTATGTCAGAAGAAAATAACCTGAGTGCCATCTACAAACTATAACATGACACAAAAAAGCCATCTTTCTATGTGATAGAGCTACTTCTGATTTTCCCATTAGGCCAAATGACATCATAAAGAATATCTGCCAACAACATGATGTAAAACCATACCATGCATAATGAAAAATAATTGCAATTCAATTACTCCTGAATTATAAGACCGTCAGCTAGGTGCAATAAGACAAATGCCTTAGAACATATGAAAAACTGCTTAGCATAGATAATTCTGTGTGTTTGAACAAAACCTCCAAAATAAAACATATGCAGTTTGAAGGAACAGGGTAATCATGCCAGATTAATTCTCAGTTATAGCAAAGGTTTGAGGATCAGCAATTTTAAAAGCATCCCCCTGATATGAAAATTCTAAAAGTAAATTAGCAAACCTTTCTCACTCATACAGGGCATACCCAGTAACTGGGCAAGAAACTTCTTTTTCCTTCTATCATTTTTTTGCTTACGTTCTACTTTGGCAAGTATTTACCGTTGGTGCTCAAAGTCACATAATGGTTGAGGTTAGAAGGCGCCTTCGGCGGTTGCCAAGTGCACCCCACCTGCTCAAAGAAGTCACCTAAGCGGGTTACTCAGCACTGCGGGTTTTGAATACCTCCAAGGATGGATACTCCACAGCCTCTCTGGGCAACCTTTTCAAGTGTTTGACAACTCCAGATGTTTTACTTATGTTTGAATTTTGTTCCCTGTGTTTCAGTTTGTGCCCATTGCCTCTTGTCCTGTGACTGGGTACAACTGAAAAGAGGCTATCTCTGTTCTCTTCCCACCCTTCTCTCAGGTATTTAGGTGTATTGATAAGATCCTCCTGATCCTTCTCTTCTCCAGGCTGAACAGTCCCAGGTCTCTCAGCCACATGTGAGATGCTTCAGTCCCCTCATCATCTCTATAGCTATTCAGTGGACTCACTCTGATACGGCCATGTCTTACACTTTCTTCTACATGCACTTGCTTAGGTACTGTGGAAAAGCTGTAGAAGTTTTGCTTCCTGTCAGCTCTGAGCTTTAGCCACACTCCCTGTTTGAAGAGTGAGAAGAGAGAAAAATATTCAACTGGGGAAAAAGTAGGTCTCTGTGAGAAATGGCTACAGCATTTTTTGTAGAAGCAGAGAAAAGAAGGTTTTTTGCAGAAGAGGTCCTGTCTGCACTTTCCACTGGGACTTCTTGGGCATTTCTGATAGAAGGATTTGGTTCCCTTTCTTAGTATGTTACCTTCTGGTAGAGTGAAGAAGAAAATGGCTTTCTCACGTAATTCTTAACTGTGAATACACAACAAGCAAACCCCAAATGTACTTCCTAAAACACAGTTTTCCTCTGAAATCGAAAGTTTTACCCTTGTCCTGCACTTTCACAGACAAATTTTGTCATAAAACAAGACAGATATTACATGTATCCAGCTACAAGGCAGAACTGCTGTAAGGTTCCCACTTGCATCTAGCTGAAGTGTGGAAGGTTTTGAAAGAATACTTGCGAAAGAGAGAGTAAAATTATTCAAACATGATGTGGCAGCATAGTCCCAGAACTTCCCAGAGAATTTCTCATATAATCAGTATTTTTAATAACTGTTTATTTTGTAAATGCTCTTTTTCAGCCTTCAAATATACTTTTGTAACATCTAGTAGTTCTTTATAGAATATAGTACAATTTTAAGTAGATATGCTAATCTAATAGATTCTACAAAAAAGCTTTCTCAACCTCCCAGTGACTACATTTCAGTTTCTTAATTGACCTTTTACATGATTCACAGAGAACTTAAGTTTTGCATATATTTGTTCTTCTGTATGTTTTAGACGAATATTAGCACTTTGACTAAAGTTTTGCAGAAGCATCAGATACAGGTTGAAAATGCTGTGAACTCCAAAAGAAGCACTGTCATATTCTGTCCCAGTTCTGATTTAAAGCTATCTGCACAGTAGCCAGAGACCCCTGAGACTGCAGTGACAGGCAGTGCAAAAATCACTAAAATGCTGTCTGAGGTAACATTTTAAATAGAAGTTTCATTATAGGATATAGGACTCAGGAAATAACACATTGTCTGATGTGGTACCTAAAGATGAAAAAAGGAAGAAAAAAACACCCCAAATTGACAGAAAAAGACAAAGATTGTACTAGAAGTTAAATCTTTTTTTTTTTTTTTTTTAATATGAACCTTTACCTGTTCTACAATTAAACTCTGACCTTAGAGCTATTTTGAAGTCCTATGAAGCACATTCACAAGTGGCAGGTAATCTCCAACCCGTACAAGATCACAGCTTCTAGTACATATTTTTTATGCCTCTAAAGACTGGTAATTCGCATTTGTTGATTTTTTTCCCCTGAATAGATGTAACTGCAAGGGAGACAAAAAAAGACAGAAGAATATGCCTAATGCCAGTGTCTGACCCTTTCCCTCAGGCTACACATTGTGCTAGACAAATGCAGGCATGAGCAATATTTGCAGAAAGCAGTGATAAGCTGCCCTTGCTGAAGGGCGTCCTGCAGGGATCAAGCTTGGTTTGGTATCTGCTATTTTGTGTTAAACTGAACATTTCTCATATGCATAAAGGAAGTAAATTGAAGTTGTGATTTTGAAAAGCATGAAGTCTAGCCTTAGCCTGTGCTTTTACCACATCTCCTTTTTCTGTCACTAGCCTTGTAACTCTTCTAATTAGTCACCTGGAGCTGTAGCAAGACACTTAGGGACAGAAGCATTCTTCCAGACTTGTCTTTGCAGCATTTTCTTGCTTTCTCCTTTTCTGTCATCCAGCTTTGAGCTGTGTTTCTTTACTGTGGCTGCCTGCTCAACCTACCCCCCTGGACCTGCTTTTACACCATCAGGCAGCAAACCCCAGGCATGTTTGCCCCTGTTTGGCAAGCTCTCACCCAGAGCTGTTTTGCTCTGCCTTTCTTCTGACTTTGAAACTGCAGTCCTCAGGTCAGTGGTCATTGAGCCAACTTCTCAACCCATGCAAATTAATGGAAGTCTTGGTGCTAACTAGAAATCTATGACCCATAAATTTTTTTATTTACAGTGTAAAACTTGTTGTGTTGCATTGTCAGTCTTGTCCATGTCAATTACGGTTTTACCCCAGATATTTGGGAGGAACCACAGCTACTGCTATGAAGAAAGGTAACACCTCTCACATATTCTTTCAAAGAGCAAGAATAAAAGGAGTAAGAGTAAAACTGAATTTAGAAAAAAATTAGAGAGACTGATCCTTCCAGAACATGAACAGAGGTGTACAGCCACTACTACCTTTTAACCAGAGGAACTGGTGTGCTGGACACTGAGTTCTGCCTCTTCAATTTCAATAAACCACCCCCATAATAAAAAACCTGACCACTATAACTTGTCAGAGAATATTATGAGAAAATTTCAGTCCAAATGTCCCAATTTAATCGACTTGCCTAATGCAAATTTAGAGTTCCAGCACAGGTAGAAATAATCTTCTACCTTGGGTGATAGGGCACCAAATAGCAAGTCATTTATTAATGGCCAGACCTCTACTGAGCTCATACTGTCCTGTGACAGCAAGTTTTTTTGTAAACCTCTCTCCAAGATCTGACTATCCCATTTTGAGAGCTACCCTTTTAAGATTTGTTTAAAAAATATATACAAAGTCCTTACTGGCATTCAGAGGCTGCCAGAAGGAGAGGATTTTGAAATAGCCATTATTTGATGCAGCTAATTTCTAGCTGCTTCAGTATATATAAAACTCTACATATGTTAATACAAATAATAAAGTTTTTCATCAGGCATTATGCAATCCTACTACCTTGTGTGTTAAGAATAGGGCAAATGAATGCCAGGTGATTAAACTAGAATTCATCTAAAACCACATCAAGTAATTAGATAGACTGCCTAGAATTGCTGCTAAAGTGATTAAAAATAAATCAATAAGGATCATATTGTTATATGAAGTTGTATATCCTCTTAGCATTGAGCATGTTAACTCATATACTGATTGTGATCTGTGATTATCATAACACACACACACCCCCATTATTAGTCACCTGGAAAGGCAATTCAAAAGCCCTCCTCCTACTTTCTATGGCATTTGTAAGGCTCAGTCAATTATTCCTTTTACCTAGCTTGTAACCCAAAATTAGTGTAAATGAAAGCACATGAGGTCTAAGAGATAGCCATTCCAGCTAGTAACCCTGGTGTTTTTACCAGCTGCCACGATATGATTCACTTTGATTTGCTAGCATCCATGAAAACAGGTAAACTTTGCAGTCTTTAAAGAAAAAGAATTCATAGGAAAACAGACTATTTGACATTTAAATGGCTAGAGGAGCAAGTGTGTATGTAACCTGATGTTTTCTATCTGATGCTAAAATACAGTTGTATTTCCTTGAAAAACACAAATGATCATTTTCCTCTTGAACAATTAGAAATGCTTCACACAACAGAAGATATATGTGCCTTTTAGTTAAAATACTATTGCCTGTCCTGTTATGCTTTGGGATTGGCTTCATTAGGCTTTGATGGAGAAGCTAAATAGAGTTAAAAGTGATTTCTAGTTTGGATTTCTCTGATTGGTTCATCCAAATGAAAATCTTTTTAGCTACTTCAGATCAGAAGACAGGAGTAGTTCTTGGCATGCTACAAGTTACAGCCATTTGCATCCCTAACCAGACTTCTCTGAAAACTGCTAGGTTTTTGCTATGCTAGTCTAAAGCAGGAACTCAGATTAAATTAAAAAATAGCTATTTTAGAATTATTTTGGGAAGTAATCTCTTGGTACTTCAAGATTCAGAGGCTGTAGGCTTTGTGTTTGAATCACAGTTGCTTTTTTTTTTTCTTGATGGGGGTGGGTGAGGAAGGGATGTAATCTTGGAATCTATCTTTGTCCATACTGGTTATGCACCATCGTGCATCTGTTTTGGGATGTAGCAGTTCTCACTACTGAATAGATCCAAAGAGGTAAAATTTGAGTACTTATATGGACAGATGGAAATAAACAACAGAGCCCGTTCCTCAAAAAATACTCTCATAAGCACTAAGAGGTCTATTTAAAGAGGCAGATCTGATTTACCAGTGTCTTGTAACATGTGCATGCATTTACATTTGTGAAAAATAAATGCAGAATGCTTCTTGTTCTTAGTTGGAAGTATTTTGAACAGGTGTTAGTGATCTTAATGAGCTTCACAAAATGGAGCACCTGATCAGGGAGATCAGCAAACTTCTCTGTGGATAAGGTGGCAGGAGCACTGTAAGTTGGGCTGTTCCTAATTTTCTGTCAGGCTTATAATTGCTTTTGGTTGATATGAGTGAACACATCATCTGTGCCCTTGACCCTTATGATGCATTGTAGCTATGGTGCAATATCTAGCTAAAGGAATTGTTCTGGTTTAGATAGTTTTTTTCATTTTTTTTTCTTTCTTGTTAGCTTTCTTTTAAAATTCGCTTTTCTAATTTAAATGTAATAGCATTACTTATTTTTATAATTAACTTTATCTGAAATTCAACCAAAAATAACAAGAAATATAATAGTGATTAGATACTAACCTTAAAAAAAAAAATTCTTCTCTTTATCTTTGCTTGTGGTTTTTTACTTGTTGCCTAATTAAAGTATCAGACTATTATAAGCAAATTATTTCCTTGATCTATTATTTGAATTCTGCTGAAAATACTAGCTTTCATGGCTATTTAAGCCTTTAACATACAGATGGAGTTGCACATACAGTATTGGTTTCACATAATTTAATAAGTAATATAATTCTGGGGAAAAATCTTGTTCACCCCCAAATGGACTAATTAAATAAACTGATTGAATTTTTTGAGTGTCATTAAACTCAGGAAGTGAAATGCTGGCAGAGCTCTTATATTTTACTTTATTTTTTTAATACTTTTTGATCCTATATGTAATGTCACAGAAGTGACAGGTGCCTTAAGAAACTGTAGTAGTGAAGTGTGGAATTCAAAGAGAGAGTCTTACCAGTTTGTTAATTCCAGAAGAGGAGAACAGAAGTATACCTGTAACTTAGGCTGCTCTACACAGTTTTACATAAAAAAGACAAGAATGCCTGATGCAGACAGAAAGGATATGCAAGAGAAGAATCTTCTGAACCACACAGCTGACAAGGAGCAACAACCATTACCTGAAGGAAGCAACCATGCTGGAAATGTATCTCAACCTCAGAAGAAACTCCAAGAGGCTATTTGCGTGCTGCTGGTGGAACTGTGTGAGAGATTCACGTTCTTTGGCATTGTCTGCAACATGATCCTCTTCTGCACTGTTAAACTTGGCTATTGCAACTACCAGGCAGCTATTGTCAATATGTGCTTTGTAGGCACCTCCATGTTGATGCCAGTCCTGGTTGGGTGGCTTGCTGAATGCCTTGTCAGCAGGATCAAACTTGTGTGTATCTGCATGTTTCTACACTTCCTAGGTAGGTGACACCCTGAGGACTAGTTCATCTTTTAGCAGTTCTGTTTGCAGAAATGCATTATTGAGCATTGTGTTTGAAATCTAATAGCTTTCTCCAACCTTGTGGCCGCTTACTCTCGCAGCTAATTACTTATTTTCTCCTCTATGAAATGCAATGTAATATTTTTGCCTATGTACTTTTCTGAGGCAGTGCTTTGAACAAGACTAAGGTAATTTGCTTGTGTATCTTGTGTAGAGTTAGTGCACAAACTTGACTCCTTTAAAGTGGCTTAGCTATTTAGAGCACAGACACTCAACTCTTGAAATTTATCCCCTTTACCAAGTATCTAAGGTTATTAGTGTTTGGTGCAAATGTGAGGCTTGAGTCAGAGAGATAGTTTGAGAGTTTGGAAAGTCCCTCCTAGCTGTTAGTAGTAAGATTTTATTGTATGTAAAGGTATATGAATGTTGTGTTTGGAGAACTTGGGAAGATGTATTTAAGTGCTCACTAGTACAAACAGTCTTAATGAGAGAGGGTGTATCCCAATACCTGTATTCAGAGTCTGCTTTCTGTTAGCACGTTCTGAATCTTTCCCACGTTATTTTGGAGATCTTTTACGTAAAAGCTCTGTTCTGTAGTAAGTCTGACTGTTAAGTAGCAATTGGTGCATCTCACAGCTGGTGTTTATTCTGTCAACTTCAACCAAGCTGACAGAAATACTTTTTCCTCAGACTAGTTGAACATAAGTCAGTCTGATTTCTGCAATAGCCAGCCATGTTGTTGTTAGACATGCAACAAAGAAAGGAAAGAATCAGAACAATTCCTATGATGTTCTTGAGCTGATTGCAAAACCATTGTGCAAGCAGTCTGGAAAAATGATTGCTGTTATGTTCCACTGTTTCTCCCATGGGCTTCTGGTTGTAACCTCCTTCTGCCGCTTGTCCCTTCAATGCATATCTTAAAGAAGAAGTCTGGTGACACAAACAGAATTTTATTTCTCTGGGTATTGCTTTAACCAGAATTTTTTTTGGAGGGAGTTGCACAATCATAGTCTTAGTCATTTCTAGTGTTGGTGGTGTTGACAGATCAATATATTTTGAGATTAGTCTCCAATTACAACTTGGAGAATCTCTAGCTGATTAAATCTGAAAGAGTTGCTTTGCAGGCTAGAGGTGGTGTAAATGCAATTCATGGCACTGCTTCTATAGGTGAAGTTTCTGAAAATTGTGTATTTTCCATGAAGCTGCAGCAAAAAATAAGAAATTTCCTCAAAAGTTTAGAGAAATTATTTGTTACATTATGATTGCCATTACAATTTTTGGATTTAAAGAAGATGGAAAAAAGCCTACACATCACTATGGGGTGGTTTTTGGTTTTGTTTTTGTTTTTTTTTTTTTTAATTTGATCTGAGTTTTGTCAGATGAACTGGTGCCCCTGGCATGTGGAGCACTACTGCCCTCTATATGCAGGCAATGGAGAAGGCCAGTGAAATGAGCTGTGTTTCTAGGGTGAGCTCTTCAGTTGATTGAAGAACCTGAATGCTTATAAGCATTTCAGAGGAAAATTGCTTTCTTGGAGGCCCTTAGTGGTCTTGCCTGACTGTGTATATTGACATTCAGAATATTGTCAGAAGGAAGACTCTTCCTCTTTGCATTTCTCTAGTATGTATTTTTTTATTTACCATCTGTCTTTTCAAAATAATTGCTTTAAAATTGCAATCCATTTCAAATGACAATTTTCATTCCAATTCCAGGCACAGCACTATTACCTGTTGTGGCATTCCCCTTTGAAGATGTTTACATTGACAGACGACATATTCTTCATACACTGACCAAAAGGGAGCAGAAAATAGTATTCTACTTTGCACTACTCACCGTGAGTCTGGGAATAGGAGGCATAAGGGCTATAGTTTGTCCATTAAGTGCATACAGCCTTGAGGATTGTGGACCAAAGGAACTTATTTCTTTTTTCAACTGGTTGGTAAATTATTGGCTAAATATCTTTGGGGGATCATAGAGCAATGCCTTGAAATTCACTGCTGACTTACAAGGCATATTTTATAGATGATGTGTTTCATGTTTTAAACTGCAGGACATTTAGATTTTGGAAGAATTTCCAAGAACTTCTGTAAAACTTTTCCTAATTTTGTTCCTTTTCCTAGGGCCACTGAGTGGTCATGTAGCTTAGCCTCCTACAGAAATTTTCTGACAGAATAAGGATGAGCTGATTTGTCCAATTGCTCAAAGACTTGATAACCTAGTTGCTGTTAAAACAACATTTGGTTTTCTACCTTTAACCTGGATATCCATCTAGAATATTTTGCTGTTACTGCCTGTGTCAAAATTCAGTGAAATATTAGAATTTACATCAGAGTAAATTTTTAGCAATGATAGGCAATGGCAGTTGTCTGCTGGTTTGTTGGAGCCAGGGTTTGCTAGTAATCTGGAACTGCTAATATCAGTGATAGGGATCTGCTGTATTGTTTCAATTCCGTTGCTATGAAGTTTTACCACCAGATAAACCACTTCACATTTGCGTTCTGGTTTGAATATTTAAGTTTTCTTAAGAAATCTTTGAGGAAAAATTGATTCTCAAATGGTTCTTAAAATCTGACATTTTTCTTATTAAGTATTGCTCTCCTTCAGTGCATCAGTAAAGTCATTTTTTATCATCTGTTTGCCTTTATTTGCCACTTCTATAGCATTATACATAGTGCTGTATACATTCGCTTGTACTTTCTGGTTAGACTGGGGAGTGAGTATCAAAGAAGTCACAGTGGGAAGGAACCGCTAGATTCCTGCTTCAAGGCAGGGTGAAATAAGCCCTAAACTGACCCCTTTTCTCTCCTTTCCCTCTACATGCATGGTTATTAAAATAATAACTGAGCTCATTTGCATATTAACAATGCAGTGCAGAAGAATCAGTGAAGATCTTGGTGAATCGGTTCTTTCCTCCTTTGGGGATGGTGTTCCTGGCTATTCTTTTTCCTCCAATTAAGTTAATATTAAAGAGTTTTGAATTAAATCCAAACTTCAGTGAATAAGGCAGCTTTACCAAAGGTGGATGAGACTCTTTAGTTCCGCAGAGCAGATTCTGCTTCCTTGACCTGCCTATAAGAGAGAAGAGGAAGCAGGGAAAAAAAAAAAAAAAAAGCCTTTCATTTTTGCTCTATTCTGAGTTTTAATCCTTAATTAGCAACATCATTTTGATTAAATAAGACTCTGGGGGATTAAGCCTGGAGAGCAATTGGTTGTTCTGAAAGATAGCTCTGGAGAATTTATTGTACTGTGGTCTTAGCCACTCAGAATTGTATTTAATCAAAGTGACATTTCTCAGTGTTGATTACAAAGGAGATACAATGCGAATAAAAAATTCCCTGGGGGAATCCAATGGGTCAGTCCTTGGAACTTTGGAAGTATCCAGAAAGGCACATGTGCAATTAAAAAAAAAAAATGTATTTTTGTAGTGGCATCCAAGCAGGGGCTGTTTGAGCCAATCTCAAGTTTTAAAAAGCAAGGGTTTCGTTCTTAACATTCTTAATCTTGTTAAAGCGTCTCAGAATGTAATAACTTTTTTTTTTTTTTTTTTAGTAGGCTGCTTATCACAGGATTGAATTTTAAAATAATATAAAATGGGGAGGTTGCATACTCTTGGTGAGCTTGAGTCTATGTTCTTAGATGAGTTCTATTTACATCAGAATTATAAGATTAAAGATTGGGTTAAAGGGCCCTGTAATTACCTGTTGTCTAATTAAATCCTTGAAGAAGGTTGCTTTCCACACCTAACGCCTGTTTCTAACCCCGGGAATGAACTATGACCCTAACCTTTTAAATAAGCACGATATACCAGTGCTAAGTGAAGAAGGGACTTGGATTCTGCTGGATTGTTTCCTTAAGGGTTTTTGCTTTTCTAATGTTAAGGTTATGAACAGGTACTATTTTTTGCAGTAGGGGAAGTAAATTCTCCCTATGGAAGCAGAGAATGGGAGCAAAGGTTACAATCCAGATGAGGGAATAGAGTTTTCAGTGCTGGCTTCTTGATCCTTTGTACAAAAAGAAAACCAACAAAATGCAGAGAACATAGGACCAGTAGTATCTTTCTTCTCCCCTCTCTTCTAAATAATCTGGCTTTCCACATACTGCAGTTTCCACTGTTATCCTGGACACACTTCCCCTGGACTTTTAAAAACATGGTTTTATCTCTTTGGGTCTTTTTATTCCCACCATATCTTTGCAGAGAACTCTGTGTTTTAGTGATTCTGAAGCAATTTATCCTTTTCTATAAAGCTGTGATTTAGCTTGGATACTGGTCTATACATGGAATATCCTGGTCTGAGTCTGGATAAATCAAAATTCTAATTGTGAGAACTAGGCGTACTTAAAAAAATAAACCCAAATATTTCAAGTGTCAGGAAATCTACTGAGTCTTCAAAAATAATCCTAAAAGTGACAAAAGACCAATTTTAGCATATTTTTAATATATTTTGCTTGATCTCAGGCTGTTTCATTCAACAGGTCCTTTTCAACTGTTACATTATACAGTATTCAAAATTTTTTACTTAAACCTAAACATGCTTTATGTCATCACCTCGATGTTACTTCTTGAGTTATCATAATTAATACATTTCTACAAAATATTATAATAAATTTGATAGGGTTTTATGGGCATGTCATGATAGTATTTAGGTTTGTATCTGGACTTCATTCTTGAAATGAACCTCCCACTTTGGCATTTTTAGGACTTTTCCAACCTAGCTGGTTCTGTGACGCAGAGACCTCAGAGTGCTGATCTTCCAAGAAGGAGCTGTTCCCTGTGAAGCTGGATATGATAGTCAGTTTGATTATTTAATTCA
This sequence comes from Psilopsiagon aymara, assembly GCA_024733675.1. NCBI lineage: Eukaryota > Metazoa > Chordata > Aves > Psittaciformes > Psittacidae > Psilopsiagon > Psilopsiagon aymara. The sequence continues at coordinate 23,200 of JANRGW010034839.1, forward strand.
TCTGTGCCCTACTGGGATCTCTGAGACACTTTACATAAAGCACATCCAAATACTTTAGATAGCAGTGGTATATGACAGCCAGAAACATGTGGTTCTGGTTTTGTAGGTTCTGGTCTGCTGCCATCAGTACATTATGAGCAAATCCCTAAATTCTAATGGGTGCATTAAAGTTAGTTTATCTTTCTTCTTTGGTCCATAGGGATTGCTCAAACATGATGGTGGTTTCTATTCCTATTTCTGTAAGAAGACAGGAGACATACATTTCAGTACTTTGCTTTATAGTAGTGAAAACCAAAAGCAGCTCTCCTGTACTTAAGAGTTTTCTTTGGAAGTTCCTACTTTCACTGAAACGATCATAGAGTCATGAATAGCATCAGGACTTCGGGTAGCTCAGCCACACTTCTTTAGGAATTTGGAAAACAGATGCTTCTACGTTTAAAATTGTCTGTTAGGAATTGTTTCAAAACTTTAGCTGAACAGAGGTTAACACACCTATGTACAAAACCCTTTCAACCATAACATCATCACTTGGTAACATAATTCCAAAGTGCCTAGAGACTGCTTTCAGTGGAGGGGAAAAGTCCATGATTCTGGTGAGTATCACCTCCTGAAAATGTAAATTACTTACAAGAAACAGTAATTGGTCTGGAAATTCAGACATGTCTTGGTGTGACTTCAGAGAAATGTGTGAAGCAGGAGAGCTCACTGCTCTGTGTGTCCTTGCTGTTTCCAAGATTTCTACTGCTACATGACTCTTGGCAGCACTGACTTTGCCCTGATGAAGTAATCTTTTTCCTTCTGTCACTTGCCCTGGGTCCTGTGAGGCAAGCAGCATAAGCATGTTCCCATGCATGCTTCTGCACAGCCCTGTCATCTCCCATCCCTTAGCAGATTGAAAGTTATCTTTGTAACTGAACAGACCTGAGAAGCATTACCAAGGTCTGTACTTCTGTCATCATAAAGGTTTTCTTCTCTTGGCACTAGCTAGGTGTGTTGTAATGGGCAATGTCAGGACATGCGGAAGGAGCATAGCAATAGTTCAATACTGTAGCTTACAATATGAATATAGTTTGTCTTGGAAATTATGTCAAATCACCTAGAAATAATTTTAATGAAATGTGGTTGAGGAAGTCTCTTGAGTGTCAAGAGAGACTTGCAATCCCCCTCTTGGGATTTTCATCTCAAAACATTTTGCTGAGATCGCTGATACAGGGAGCTGCAATTGTAGCTGGTACTTAGCTCCTGCCCTACCCACTTATTTGGAGTTAAGGGGGGATCAAGCTGGAAGGCTTGGGGCTTGGATTGTTGAGGGATAGCTGGTCTGTTACAGAGTGTTAAAGTTTTTTCTTTTATTGTGGAGAAGTAAGTTCTAGATGAATTAAGAAACATAAATACATGAGTCCAAATAGCATATGTGAGGCAGAAGTTACATCAGACAAGAAAACAAGCTTTGCTTCCTCAGGCAGTATGTTTTAACCTGTATAATTATGTATCAAAGTATATTTCACTTTTAAATGAAGCCATTTTTTGCTAATCTATAGCCCCCCTGCTACCAAAAACTGTGCCATGCAAACCCAATAGACATCTTTAAAGCCAACTTAGAACTTGACAGTTTATTCAAAGTTAATATTCTTAACTTAAAGTTTCAAAAGTTAAGTCTACCAGCCAGTCGAATCTGAACCAAAAAAATGCAGGTATTAAACGTGTAAATGGTAAATGTTGATAAATTTCATTAGTCTGAGCCACAACAATATTTGCAGTACTAGACTGATAATTTGTTCAGCTTTACTGCCTTAATACAGTTACTTTAATAATATGCCTCTTGGAGCTGAGGCATCCAACTGAAATTGGATATTAATTGTTGTGTCAGTGTGATCATGGTACTGACACTGTCTGTGCTTGTTATACTTACCATGCCTTTAATGTAATGTTTTAGTCTTCTGTAAAGGCCTTGTGGTATTCATCCTTTCCACTCTTCTCTCTCTTGTTTGTGTGTACTAGGTTTTATTGGCTGGTTAACTTAAATTCAGCGGTTGTCTTTGTCAGCATTTCTTACATCCAGCAGTCTGTGGCCAGAAACCTTGGTTTTCTTATCCCATTTGTGTCCATGCTTATGGCTATAATCACACTTCACATGGTGCGGGGTGAAATGATTTACACACCCAAAACAGGTAAGAGACAACTGTATCTTAGGAAATACCTTTAGAGATCAACTTGCATATCTAAATAAGTTCTTGCACAACACTGCCCTGTTTGGTTGGAGATACTTGGGTTTTAGCTCTACTACAGGATCTGTGTGTAAAAGAGCAGCCATGCTCTGTAAAGGTAGACTTGGAGAATCTGGATAAGCTGACAAAAGTGGAAAACTGTCCATGGTAAACTTATGTATGTTTTCTGTCATGTCAAAGCATTTGCCTATGCAGGAAGAGGTATAGTATGCAAACTACTAGTAGACTGTTTTTGTCATGTTTGGTTCAACCTATGCCCAGCGCCAAAGCAGAGTTTGTGCCTACGCTAAGGTGCCAAGCTGTGTTTTCTCCCTTAGGTGTGTTCCATTGCTTCAACTGAACTTGCATCTTGGCACCCAAGCAGTGTGATTAGTCAGCTAAACAGGAATAAGCAATAGTGGCAATGTAGTTTTATAATGCCTTTGTCTTGGTGAACATCTGATGCTTACTGTTCTTTCAATGTGCTTGCTTATACAACATTGAGATTTTATACATTTGAAAATAACTAGAAACGTTGAATAGCTCTAAATAGTTCCTGTGCAGACAGTGAATGTATTTTAAAACCTAAATTCTTACACTTCTGTGGCCTCACCAGTTAGTACCTGAGCTCTCCAAAACTCTTTGCAGCCTGCTACCCCTCTCCATCGACCAAGCACAGGAAGGTAAGTGGAGCCTAGGTGACTTGAATAAGGCTGTAAATACCCAAACCTTGCTATTCTTTTTACAGTAGAAGTCAGAAACTTAATGCAAATTGTTGTTTCAGTACTTTTATTATAAATATATCCTTAGCAAAAAAAAAAAAAAATTATCAGTGAGGGAATGAACACATAAATCAAATGCCTGAGAATATCATAGTGGTGACATCACTAGAGAGGCTTATTCAAAACAAAGAGCCAAAGAAATGCATTTTCTCTACAGTGCCCCCCAAAACCTCTTAATGATACACAGCTGCAGTCTGCAAAGACTAATTTCAAATTAGCTAGCTTCTTATGGAAAGAATGGTGGCTGGCCTGCTCTCTGGGACTCACTACAGGTTTTACAACCTGAGTAGGTAAAAGGATTTGTTAGTATCAGCTAGACTATTTCATATGGACTAAATCTGAAGTTTGTCATCTAGCTAGTTTAATTCTGCTAAGTGAAATAACATAAATTTGTAGATCATGTCTACCTTGGCCATCAACAAAGCTATCAGGTTGGGGTTTTTTTATATCAAGTGTTTTTCCAGATGCGTGTTGATTTATCATATATTTTGCAAGTCTTTGCAGAATGCTGATCTCCGTACTAATATCTGAAAAGCTTATCTCCTTAGTCAAAATAAAAGAGAATATATTTTATACCTTTCAGTGTGATTATGAATTCGGAAATTCTTCAAAAGAGTAATTCAAATCTATAGGTAACCTTAAATTATTTTTATATAAGCTGCCTTTTTTATTTTCAAGTAACTCTTCAAATAGTTCAGATCATACATTCAATTATGTTTAGCTGTCAAGCATGGACTTCATTTGCATTTCTTTCTACTGCTATAATTTTAAGGACTGGCAGGTGACCAGAGATGAGGAAAAAAACGCGTACCTACCATCTAGGGTGCAATGTAGGCTTTTTATTGTAATTAAGGAGCATAGATATTCATGACTAGATCAAGGTCAAAGTAGCAGAACATTCGAGCCAAGGGCTGAATTATAAAGGAAAAGGAAAATCACTTTCTGTAAGTTGCAATTTAGAATCTATACAGATGGATTTTTTTTTAATTTTTTTTAAGAAAATATTAGACATATAGAGTTTATGATGTTGATCTACACAAAGTGCAGTGATATAAATATACTTTTAAACATGTCTCTTACTAGCTGATCCGATTTGTATCCTGAAGAATTCACCAATATGGAGTTGTGTAGGGTTTACTTATTCCCTTTTAAAGAAAGGATCAGATACTTATTTTAGCTACATCATTGTGAAAATCCTTTTGATATTGATTATGCCTATGTATCAAGTTGCTTTATGAACTGAAACTTCAAGCAGCTTTGTCTTCTAGAAACTAGAACTAGGTTTGCTAGATTTTATAATCTGCTGGAATTCCATGCTGAGAAACATAAGATAAATAATCTGTTTGTCTATTTTGCCACATACAAAATAATGTTTCCTTAGTAGTTGACTTGAAATTACATTAAAGAGGGCCTCAGCTGATCTATTAGGAAAGACAGAAAACTGCCAGGATTTTTTTACCTAGCTTATTTTTTTTCCAGCGAGAGTAAGAAAGAAGAGTCTGCTCATCATCCTCCATTCCAAAGGAAAGAGATGACCCTGACCATCTGGTCTAGGTCAGATAAATCAAGGCACGGCCATGTTGTTGCTTTGCTGTGCTGTCTGTGATATGGTGTTCTGTACATCTTCTGATTTCCATGCTGTGTTCAAATGCTTGTAGAGGAGAATCATCACATTACTGCTTTTCATTTCTTCCTTGTGAATGTCCAACCTCTAGTGTAGGGCAAAACAAAAGATTATTGCTTCTCTGGCCCAAACCATGTAATTACTAGTTCTACCAATGAATTGAGCTGATGCTGGCTTTTCTGCTACTATTTTGTTTTACTTCTGAAAATAACTCTGCATTGACAAGAACCCCAAATTCACTTGTTTTCTGGTTAGCTTTTTAGCCAAGTAACTTTGGAAGTCTGCAGATTTTTCTTTTGGTCATCAGATTTGGCCTTGAAATAGTCTCGATCCTAAACTTAAGCATCACTTAAGATAAGTAATAACAGCTGTCTAGTATAGTCATGTAGAACAATAAAAACTGTACCAGCTCTCTGTGTTTGCAAGCTTTGATGTGCTATTTCAAATTTTATTCAATAGTGCAAATAGTCTACAGGTTAATGCTAAACAGAGTTTTAAATGTTAGGTTATCTAATAAATACTTTAGAGCAAGTGTTTACAATAGGTATCAATGGATATTTCCAGAAAATCATTTCTATAGAGATAGTAAGGGGACATTTTCACTCTGCAGTCTTAATTCACCTTAGTTTTTTAGAAAGCGTTATTTATAGATATGCTAGTTATTGTAGTGCTTCAACACTCAGAGAAGCAGAGAAGTGCAGTAATCCTTATCTGCATGGATGGCAACTTACCAAACGTAAATGAATCTACATTCCCAAGCCTGAAGCTAATGGTTTTATCCTCATTTTACTTCTATTTCCTCTGAGTCAGAGAACCAAGTTATCAATTCCTGAATCCAATAACCAATGAGCCAATTTTAATATGCCAAATACTAGATTGGAAACTTCTCTGCTGCAGCATGGTACTCGTAAGTCCTTAGATAGTATTTCTGGCTTTGAAATGCATCCATGAAAGTTCTCTTACCTCATCAGCCCTCTTTTTAGCTCCCATTTCGTCTCACTTGACAACTACCCTTCCCTTGCTGTTGGACTTTAGCAGATATGCAGTACTTCAGTACTGTCTTGAACTGAAAACTAGTCTCATTCAACCAATAGAAAGCAAAAGCAAAGCAAATCAATACTTAACCTGCTCAAGCACAGCAATAGATTATTGTGCTGTGTTAAATAACTAGTAACAAAAGGCATTTTGCTCTGTGGATGCTGGGCTAGATTGCTTTTGTACAATTGGGTTGTGAACCAACTGGTGTCCAAAGAAGAATGTTTTGGAATAAATCCAGTCTTTTATTGCATTCCCTCTCCCCCAAAAGGCATAAAACTGAATATATCAGGTTGTATTTTTCCTCCCAGTGTTTTGTCTTGTTGATTTTAGCTGTAAGTAAAAACATTCCAATGTGTAATGTGTTTGATTGTTTGCAGACAGTTCCCTGCTGACGACTTTTGGGATAATTCTTAGTGCACTGAAAATGGGCTGTGTGCGATATCGCTACTTTAGTGGAGGCTTGACAAACTGGCTAGATCATGCCAAGGAAAACTGTGGTGGTCAGTACAGTGAGACTCAGGTGGAAAGCATGAAGTCACTCACCAGGCTCTTCCCTTTGTTTACTTTCCAAATTCTATACAGAATGTGTATAATGCAGGTAGGTACGCAGCTTTTAAACAAAAACCTTGAAATGCACTGTGTCATATTTACTACTGTATCTCTAGGAATGTGTTTTAAACTGTTGCTTTGCTAGTGGAGCAACCTATGTGATTCTAACTGCTTCTGTGTGAGTGCATGTTATGGAAATATAAATGTGTCAGGAAGACACTTAAGATGACACTTAAGAATCCTTCAAATTCATTTCTGTCTGAATGATCCTGGCTAAGCAGGAGTTTGAGGTTATCCTTTGGCAACTGGAATAATAAATTTCTGTGTTAGCTCAGAAATTCATTTTTACTTATTGGTGTTAAAATGCTGCTTAAGAAAATTCTTAAAAATTTGTATTATGTATGTTATTCTGCTTTACTAACAATCTATCTTGCCATCAGCCTACATTCCCATCCATCTGCTTCATTCTTTCTCCCCTTTTCTCCCTGACGCTCCCCAAAAGCACAAAAGTCCCAAGCACGCAAAAAACATGCAAAACCTAAACCAACAAGCACGCATATATGGCCAAGGCTGTGCATTAATGACTAGATGGAAATGAACCAGATACCATTAATTGAGGTTGTAATAACCAGCTATATATCTAGAAAAGATAAAAGTATTTGCACTGCTGAAAGAGATTACTTTTATTTCTTTGGCAGAATTTCCAGTAAATTTAAGGCTCACTCTTAGACTAGGCGATAGATCAGTATCTTCTTTTTAAAGATTAATAGTATTTTCTCCATATTATCAAGTTAACAGCTTTCAGTGCCTGTGATTCATGTTGATGATATTTTAATTCTTATTAAGAAGTTAGTCCTGATTTGCAATAGGCAGCGGAAAGGCAGAAGGAACCAACAAAATTTGGCTCAGTTCTGTACTTTCATGTTCTGTTGCCATTTATTCACCATTTTAGAATTTATATCTTCTTTTGGAGGTGGAATGTAGGTGAAAAATATTTTTATTAAGAGCTAACATTTGAGTAATTCTTTAGCACTGAACAGACTCACAGTGATTAGGGTTGACTATAACCATTGCTGAGAAACCCTACATGAGCTCAGTTACTAACTATATATTAGTTTTCAGACAGCTGTAAGGTAATTATATTCTACAAAATCATATGTGCTGGGAGTGAACAAGAATGTCACTGAAAGTCTTTTACTGTGAGTGGTCGTTCCTTTTAGCCAGAAGGTATTTGGTTTACTGTGACTTCTGCAGAAGGAAAAAAGTTGGAGAAGTTTCCAACTGTCGTAAAAATCTTACCATGAAAGGTACCTGATATGCTAATGGAGTGGGGTTTTGTTCTTCATTACAGATTCCCTCAGGGTATTATCTCCAAACCATGAATTCCAACTTGCACTTCGGTGGATCTGTCTTGCCAGTTGCAGCAATGAATGTGATAAGTATTGTGCCACTACTGGTTCTTCTTCCTATTTTGGAATGCATTAACTCAAATCTCTTTAGTTCCAAGGACACTGGATATTCTCCAACAATGTACATTGGTATGTAAAAAAGACATATTTTCATACAGTTTTAATAGGTATTCTGTTTTGAAAGAGAAACTTCAGTAGCTGGTGGTGGTCCTATACAGATATTGCTGACATAGATGTTAAGATAAACTTGTTTTGGGATGATGCTTAGGGCTGATTATGTAAGAAGGAATTGCTGAAAAGATGGTCCTGAAAAAAATATGCTTGATATCAATAAAAAATGCATAGCTTTTGTGCAGGACAGAGGCTGAGACTCTTCTGACCAATAAAAAATTTTGAGAGACATTCACAAATAACTAGGACACATCTTAAGGAACTGGTGAAAGAAATGTTACTAACCATATAGGTCTGAGACTTACTCTTACTTGGTTATCTTCCAAGTTTATCCATTAACTTTTGGAAAGTGAATTTACTTTTAAAGTCTGTTTTGGGAATAGGAAAGTCCTTCAGTTAGTTGCTCTCTAACACTGTAGAAATGTTCATTGACCAAAATTGTGAATAAAGGCTTTGTTTTTCTGATGTTTTTACACTATAATTGCATCAATGTTGGTTGGACTGCAACTCATAAGAGCGAAACAGTACTATCACTAATACAGTTTATCCAAGACTCTATGGTTGTATCACACGTGAAATAAAAGTGTCTCGTCTAAATCTCTGACTGCAATAGGTGTTTTTAGAAATAGTGAGCAAAAGAAAACATGAAAAAAACTATGTAAAACAAATGGATATATATCACTGGTCTGTTGTTCCTATTGATCAGGCTGAATATTTCACAGGTAGAAGGTTACTTGGAGAGGTACAACTTTCCTCTCCAGCAGTAGAACTTTAATCTGAATATCTAGTATGGGATAATTCTCTGGGTGGTTAGTAATTTTATTTATTAAAATCGTAAACTAAAATATACCTTATTGTACACTCACTTCAAGTAAAGACAGATCTCCAGAGGTGAAGCATTATCTCTTTCTCACAGAAGACGTACAAGTCTTCTCTGTTGAGTTCTGTTTTCAACAGTAAGTGTTGTAAACTCAGGCTTGCAGATTGGCACTCATTTCAGAGAAATTCATAGGCTGGAGGTAATGGTGGCTGTAGTAGGGATTCAGCTGCTTTCACTGACACTGGTGTGTTTTACTTATTTATTTATTATCCCACAAACCTCTTACATTCTAGGATCTAGAGGGATTTTCTGAAACCCTTTTCTAATATCAGCTACCTTTAACACCACCAGAAAAGCAGATTCTATTCTGTATTCACTTAAAACTACTCTGTTTTGTAGATACTCTTATTAAACTTCCTACTTTTTTTTTTTAATCTTCCAGCCTGCATTACAAACCTCAGACAAAAATATTTATAAGCAACTGTTTTCTTAGTGTGCTACTATTAATTCAGAGCCCCATGGCAAGCAGCACAGTGAGTACTGACACACACAGAGGTATTAATCTGACTAAATTAGCCTAATTAAGAATGTTATTAAGTTTTATACAAACCAGACGCATATAACGCAGCAGGTTGCAATTACCCCTGGTTTTAAAATAACATCTGCATTAAAACACAAAAAAAACACACTCAGATAATAACTTTCCTTAAAACCGTGGAAATTTCAAGTTAGTATTAACGTTCTATCCTGTTATGTTGAACAGCAGTAAAATATATGCAGTGGTTAATTCTTAATAGCTTCATTTATTCAAATAGCCTCCTGTTAGGGATGATAAATTACCTGAGGCATAAAAGTACCTGTGAGTACGGATGATGGCTTTAGATATCCAACTATATGACTGCACCTGCAAATATGGTAGGCCTCTTAGTGCCAGTATTTTTGCCAACAGTTAATTAGGTTCACAATTATTTTCAGGAACAAAATTGGAAGCATAAATAAGCTGTTGGTGTTAAGCCAGCCTATAACTATATTTTTAAGACAAGTCTTGTAAAAGAAATTTCAATAGTTTTCTGGAAATCTTCAACATTTTAAGAAAAACAGTTTTCAAGGATGACCCGTACAATGTTGAACTGAAATATCTGATTGCTGTATAATAAGGATCTACATGAAAACTGTAATCTGTTACTATCTCTATAGTTGGCTTTTTTTGTAAAATAGATATGATCTAAAGAACATGCAAATCTTAACATGAATTTAGATCGTGTCACAAATATATTAAGTATCTGGACCTCTATGGAAACATTGAGTATTTGGTAAAGTTAGAGTTTTCCAGTTTCGTAGCTTTTTGTGAGGGTTTTCTGTTTTGGTTTATGGGTTTTGTTGTGGTTTGGTTGGTTTGTTTTTGTGATGGTGATTGTTTGGGTAATTTTTTTATATGCATTTTATGCTTTAGTCAACAGTATCAAAGATTCAGTGGAGAACTGAAAGAGTGTGTCTGCTTTATAGTTGTCCATCAGCTGAAGACCAGAGGCTCTAGCTGAAGTACTGAGCCATAGAAGGTCTTGCTCTAATATTCTTAATGTTTGATTATACTGAAATGTGTTATTAGTCTTGGATTTATTCCATCCAAGGCTGTTGTGAAGAACAGCTCTCCATACAGTAAACAAAAGCAAGCCTCCAGTCCAATAGCTATTTGAGGTAATTTGGGAGTTGATGATGACCATTTCTCCCTAAAAGATGCTCTAGTTTGAACAGTATTCATTTCGGGAAAGCTTTTTGATCTGTTTTACTCAGGATATGAGATCAGGAATCATAAAGGTCCAATACAACCTTAGTCTCTAGATAATGTAAACAACCTTGTCCTAGAATCAGCCTCAAATGTTACTAAAAAATCTTGTTCTCCTATAAAAACAAAGCCTCAGATGATTGTTCAAAGTGCTTGTTTTAAGGAGGACTGAAGGAAGAAGAGGTAGGAGGGAAACTAGGTCTCCAAGGAGCTCAGTTTCTTTCTCTGCCATGTAATGTCTTAAAAGAAATATTACAATTGTTGGGAATTCAGAGGTTACTTTTTCTGAAATGTTTTGGCTTTCAGTAAGGAAAATGGCTTAAAATATAACACTGTGTAGTAATATTGAGCTGCTTGAGGTTTCTTTAGTACTAACACAATTTTTCACTTGCTTTGGTGTATTACAAGAAGCTCCTTGAGGGCTTTATACCTGGCCTTCGTAAGGTACATTGGCTAGAAAATGCTGTTGAATTCCCTCCTGTCATCAATTTTCAAGCAATAATTCACTGATGTTCTTATTAAGCACTAAAGGGCCCTTAGCTTCTAAGCCTCAGGTTAGGCAGGGAGGAGGGCATTTAAAGTTGTGAAAATGCAGGAAGACTGTGCTGATAGAAAGGTACACAAGTTTGCTGTTGAGAGAAGAAACACTGCTACATGGAAAAACATAAGAAAGCTGAGGCCACTTAGCTATGTGAGTTTTCTGCCTTTTCTATCCTGACACCCAAAGAGATAAACTTTACATGTGTTATAAAGATAATCTCAAACAAAAGACTTTGGCTGTGTAAGACAATTCTAATAAGCATAACAACTTCTGGGCATGAAGTGAGATGAGCTTTTGTAAGACAAGTGGAAAAACATAGTCCAGGTATTTGAGCGAAAGCTGCCACAAGAAACCAGATACTCAGACCTGGATTGGCATTGCAGTTTAGACTCAGGAATAGCAAACTTAGTGAAAACCAGTGGGAGCTCAAAACATCAGAAGTATAAATGTTTCAAGTTCAGAAGACTTGAAAACTTTGCTTCATTTGTGTTTTTCTAAGAGACTACAACCATTTCATACTGTCAACATCAAGAACATAAAATAATACATTTAAATAGTATCCCCTATGCAATGTGTGGTGAAGTGAGTGTATTAATATACATCTGAGTTTATTAGAAGTTTTAATCTTGTTTTATGAGGCTATAGAGGTAAAAGTTTTCCCTCTCATATATTCTGCATCTCTAAATGCTTTCTGTGCTGACTTTGTGTTACTTTGCCATATATTTGGAATTCGGCTTGTGGTGTAACAAGTACACTTTATTCGTGTTTATGTGACCAGAGAGGATGTGTGGGATGAGGTAGCAAGGGGGGAAGGTTCTTTTGCATGTCCTAGGACTTTGCTTTACTCTAAATACATGATGATTCTGTACCTACAGCCTTGGTGAATGCTTTCTGTGCTCTTTACCCAGTTGTAGGTCAGTTTTCTGCTGCATTTTCCGTGATGGTTGCTGGCTTCTCTGAAATACACCGAAAGCATTTCCCTCAGGTGGAGCAAATGCTTTCTGAGGAGGTTCTTCTGGTCTCCTCCATGCCTTGCTTCCACTTGGCACCTCAGTACATCCTCCTTGGAGTTGCTGAAGCCTTGGTAATTCCCTCCTGTAAGTAAAATCTAGCTAAGCTTAACTTTGGCTAAAGCAAGAATGTCCTGATTTGAAAAGAATGATATCATCTTCCTAAAAATAATTACTGTCATCTGATATTTTATCCCTGGCTCTCTTCCATGACTTAATGACTAGATCTGTGCTTTACCTGCTCCAGTGGCATAATTTGTCTTGCTGTAATTTAGAGTGAGTATTGCCATTGTTCCAGCTTAACTGGAGGGTAACACAGCCCAGTCAGATCCCTGGGGTGCGTAATCTGCAGTTTAGCAGGGGGATGATTGGAGTGGTGGGGCTCTGGGCTCAGAAGCATGACAGATCTAGAAGCTTAACCAGTTTCATATGGCGGCTGGACCTGATGAGCTTCTGAGG
>JANRGW010034840.1:7087-18148 GCA_024733675.1 Psilopsiagon aymara
GGAAGAGCTTCTGCCCAAGAGCTCATCTCAGTCTCCCCTCTGGCAGTTAAAGCCATTCCCCTTGTCCTGTCCCTCCACCCCTTGTCCAAAGCCCCTCTCCAGGTTCCTGGAGCTCCTTCAGGCACTGGAGCTGCTCTGGGGTCCCCCCTTCAGGAGCCTTCTCCTCTCGAGGCTGACCCATCCCAACTTATCCTCAGGTTAACTCCCTGAACAACTTACTCCATTCCAGAGGTTAAGACTGGCTTTAAGTATGAGAGAACTGATGACTGCCAGGCTGAGGCAGTTTAACTCACACATTTCCTTCTTCCCCTCCCTCCCCAATACATTTGTGAAGGAATCATGGGGAAATAACTTCAGAAAACTTAAAGAGCACTCTTCACAAAAGACTTCTGTAAAACCCTGGAGGAGGGGAGGCTGAGAATGGGGGGAAGGGAGAGAAGAGGCCGAGCAGTTAAATTTGAGAAAACAAACAAAAAAACCCCCAAACCCCACAAACAGGATGCAGACACATTAAAAAAGCAACACTGATCTAACAAAGGAATGTGAACTATGGTTGACTTAAACAGCATCACAGCAATAGCCCTCCCCCTCCACACAAATCTCTGCATCTCTTAAAGACACAGGGCTTAGCCCCTTCCAAAGTCTGGGGTTCTTTCCCCTGCTTGCCACATGCTGGTTGACACTCTTGGCTTGAGTTAATTTAGCTTATTGCCTTTTCTTTCCAGACAAGAAGGGTGCCCAAGTTTGACCCAGACTCCAGCAAAGCAAACCAACTGTATTATTCTGCCAGCCTTCGAGAGGTATTAAATTCTACCACTCTGCTATTCTTCGCATTGAAAGAACAAACTAGAAAGGCTCCTCTGTTTCATGGTCTGCTGTTAAACATCAGGAGAGTATAACCGAGATTAGATAACAAACACCTCAGTGAAAGGTATCATTTCTTCCCACTAGCTTAATAGCCAAAGCAAGAAGTTATTTCTAAGTCGGTGTATGATTTTCTTAAGGTGCCTGCTGGTTTGCAATTACAGCTCCTGCTTACAGGTGACACAGCCTCTTTATGAGGCTTCTCCCTATCCCATGAAGAAACATTTCCTCCATCCCAATGTAGAAATGGCAAAGTAAATGCCATCCCTCCCGTTGTCCTTCTCTTTCATCATATTTTTACCTCCAGGAGAGAAAAGCTACTAAGGATACTATATTTTTAAGCAAGATAGCATCTTGACTTCCAGCCTGAACCCTTTTCAGCTGCAAGGTCACTACACATCATTTTACCGCCCACCAAAAGCAGCCTATTCTCAATGAATGCTTAAAAGGTTTTCTGGGCTAGAAAATGCAAAACATACGTGTATCTGGTGAAACCTCTTGCTTTACACATGCACTATGTTTGCTAATTAGGCTCCCAGACCTATTTGCAAAGCCTAGCAAAACTGGAATTACAGCTAAGATAGAACACAGGAGGGGTTTGCTTCAGTCCAAAATCCTTATCTTGCAATAGGAAGAGAGAAATTGCTGAGGGCCAAAATTAGTGCTGTTGCATCCAGCCTTAAATTAAATGGAAAACAGCCCACCTTCAGCAAGAAATCACAAAACCTCAGGCTTCTCTATAGCCCAGGCACTATGCGACTGTTTGCTGTCACAGAACATTACAATTACTTTTCTTTACTTGTACTACAGAAATAATCACTCTAAAGAGGGTGGAGGATTAACCAGTGACAAGTGGGCTGGAGACACTACAGAAATACAAAAGTACTCCTAAGTATCCTTACAATCTTATCCCACCATCTTGAGTTAAATGCAGCATCTATTCAAAAACACCTTTTGAAGAGGCTCAGAACTTTCCTACCTTACAAGAAGGAGAAAATCAATCAACCACAGTATAGTGAGGCTTTTAAACTCCAGCACCCATCGTTCTGCATGCTCTAACCCCAAAAAAGGTATAAATCCCTACTGTAATTTCACCAAGGATGAAAAATACAGTAATATATAATATTATAAAACCAGGAGACATGAGCAATAAAAAAAACCCTCTCAAGATCTCCAAAGACTCATCTATCAAGCAGTTTTTGCTTGAAGGCAAGTTAGATAACATGCAGAACAGAGCCAATTTAAGGCACTTGCATCCACTGTGCTACATTTAACAAATAGCCACAGCGATTGCAGGTTGGTTTTCCTTCCTTTGTTCAGAAGAGCTATGGTGCAAATCATACTGATATTAAGAGAGGAGAGATTTCCCCAAACCATTTCCATGGTACTGACACTTAAGAAGTCATTTGGAGATGCATGTTTGTTAACATAGTAGATGCGGCTTTGGGCCACGCAGTCTCACAGCCACCATCACTCAATTTGAAGAGACGCAAACCACAGTGGTCCAACTGGGTCTGAGCTCATTTCAGAACTTCAGGTGACATTCAGACTTGAGACACGGAAGATCCTCTGCACTTGACACCGATCAGGATTTGTCAGCTGGAAAGCACCTACCTGGGATTCGGATTTTAAACTTGCCGCTTTGCCCAAAGCCACCGTCTATTATCCCATCCTCTCCTGTGGACAGCTTCACTTTCAGACCCACGAAAATCTGGATGTTCGTTTCCTTTTTAAACAAGGAACGACCAATCACACTGCAATCATCCATCACCTGCAAGAGAAACGGCTTCATGAGTGACGTGACAAGAACAACTCTACCTCCGAGGTACACGCAGCTCACTGACTTCCAGCATCCTGCCCTTGGAAAACCATTGACCTCCAAATGAACGGAATTCTGGAAGAGTCATCAGAAATGCTGAGTTTAAGACAATTTGTGTCTAAAACCCATAGAAGACTTTGCGAGTTAAACTATTTCTGCTTTCACCTCCTTCCTTACAATCTAGGAAGGACAAAAACCTGCATCAGAACACGCTGCGAAGATCAGTTAATTAAAACGTCTCTTTTTGCTTTGAAACCTTTCCATGGAAGGTCACTGAAGTACCTGTGCTCACAAAAAGTTTATTCCACTCCTTTCCCACAGCTAAGTATGTTACCACCTACACAGATGTTCTGCTTCTTAGCTCCAGATGTGCCCTCCAACAGCTACACTCCTGAAAACGTGCTAGAATTACGCAGAGTTCCTAAAGAGAGCCTTTTAAATGTTCACCTTTACACACATGGATTTGTGAAACTAAAGGCCTTATGACCATTGTATCCAATTTTAATTTCAAGGTTTGTAACCCAGTGGGAAGAGCCATTCCAAGTCCAATTGTTAATTAAGCTATCAGGAACAAGCGGCAGCAAGGCTTGGGGGCGAAGGGAGATAACCAACCCTCCCGCAGGCACTGCGAAGGGTAAGGTGCACTCAAGTGAGCCTAATCCTGCAGGTGTGAATATCATCTACCTCGCGCCTGCCCTTACTCTCTCCCCGTCGTGCTAAGAACATTTATTTATCAGAAGAAATAAGGGGATGTTACTTAAATATTTTCAAGATGATTTTGTGTGTGTGCATGTTCCAGTTCTTCACATCTTCAGAGCAAATTTTAGGTACACCGAAGGGTTTCAAAGACCAAAGTAACTTAGAAAAGTAAAGGACTATAAACCAATTCTGAACACTCCCCTTCAGTCGAAGCATTCCTGGTTTAAGCTACTTTCCTTCACCGAAGCCTCCTCTGTAGGCAGCAGTGCACACACAGACTCAAATCCCAGACACTGCTGATGTTACGTGTATGCGCCTCTCAATGCCAGTCTCAGTGTGGCAGTAAATCTGAGGTCTGTGCAGTATTAGGGAGCACCGGCAGGACCTCCCCCTGTCCCAGACCCCGGCCAGGATGAGAAATGGCTACAGCCCCTCTTACTCATCCCACAGGGAGATGACCAGAGCCCAGGCAGCTCCGCTCCAGCCGGGTGCAGAGTGCAGGCTGCAGGCAGCAGCATTCCAACATCCCAACAACATTCGCTGCTGGATCATCCATTCATCTGTTCCCCAAAATCCATGTTTCTGGTTTTTGGTGCATCTGCACTCTCCCCCCATTCAACAAGCACTGCTTCGGAACACCTTGTGAACCAGTATACGAAGCATCACTGCTCAGCAACCTCTAAAGCTTGTATTTAAAACTGAATAATGTCTTTTACGAGAGCCACTGATAACGGGGGGCGGTAGAGGGGGCAGACAGCTCTCAGGCACACTTGCCTTTCTTCAGGTCTGAAACAGAAGACTAAGCGGCAAAAGAAGATGTTAATTCCAACCTGCAGAAGCGTCTGCACTCTTTAAAACCTTCTTTTTCCAGCTGCATTAGCTGCTGAAATAAAAGTACTGCTTCTGCCTACAAGTCTTTTACTCCTAAACCAAGAATGTCAAAACCGAACATTCGTCTCCTCGCTGCTGGCGACGCGCTCCTCACCCCTGTGGCTGAGGCGCAGTTTGTCTGCTACCCTTCAATGAGGATTTTGCATGTATCTTCTTTTTGTCATGATCCCCCCCAAACGGCCCAGGAAGCCACTTTCAAGACAACACAAACATCTTCTGTTTTTCCAAGAGCACTTCAAAGTATATTTAATTCAATTAAAAGGGAATCACAGAGCGAGCACTCGTACCAGGCTCGATGGGTCAGTTCACAGCCTCCCCATCAAGAACTTGGGATGAGTTCTGTGAACAAGCGTTACACACATCACATACCTTTGGAATAAAACCTTTATGACCCAAAGTCCTAATCTTTTACGCTAAATACTATAACATCATACACCACATACTATGTTTCCCACCCCGTGTCCCCAGCCAGCCTAGCATTAGATCACTCCCGAAGACTAAATACGAGGATGCCTGCCGTAACAAGAGGTAACTGATCCATCTCTGCAATAAAAGCAACGGGTGAATGGCAGATAATTGCTACAAAGGAAATCTCATTTTCTCAACTTTAAGACCATGTGAGAAAACTAAAAGAAAAATCCAAGCTTTTTGTTTTAGCCCTGCTTTGTAAGCAGGCGCAGAAGCGCGCGCTGCGCTCTCCGACTGAAACTCAACACTTCCAATTACTTTACCAGCAATTTACCTCCAATCGCTGGGGTTTAACTTAATCCCCTTTGAGTTCTCAGAACATCTACAATGGCAATCACTTTGCCTATTAGCTGCAGAGCCTTTGGGGAGATCTCGCTGCTTTCCATGCACTCTTTTTTGCTATAAAACATTATTAAGTTAGGAAGCCAAGCGCCGCAGCGGCAGGGTGGGATCCGCAGCCCGCGCCGCAGCGGCAGCAAGGGGCCCAGCCACCAGGGCAGACTAATTTTATTAACTTCAGGGAAACTTCAAAAAGCTTTAGGGCTTTAATGCCAGACAGAGACGACCCCAAAAGTCAGTTTAAGTGCTGCATAAACAAAGGATTAGGGCAAGCAAA
The DNA here is from genome assembly GCA_024733675.1 of Psilopsiagon aymara. Classification (NCBI taxonomy): domain Eukaryota; kingdom Metazoa; phylum Chordata; class Aves; order Psittaciformes; family Psittacidae; genus Psilopsiagon; species Psilopsiagon aymara. Next base: position 12,445 of record JANRGW010034840.1, read on the forward strand.
AGCTGAAGGCTCCTTGCAGTTCTTGTTTATACTGTCAGAGGAGCACGGGCTGGGAGAGCGCTGCCTCCCCGCTCTAATCCCCGCGGTGTACAGTGGCGGTTCAGTTCACTGACCTACATTACCATAATATTTTCTTAAATTTATGGGCAGAGGTGCTGCATCAAACTCACTTAAGGACTTGAGAAAAAGAAGAAGAAAAGGGGTGGGGAGGGGGAAATACCCAGAAGAGCAAAATAGCGCGGGTACAGCCTCCCCCTCTCCCTTAGGTTATATCAGCAGCTTAGAAAGGGATTTCAAGTTCAAAGGGAACGTCTCTGTTACTCTTGTTTTATGGCTTAGACCAGAGGACACAATAGCACTGACTTTATGAAATATCCCTTCCCACTCGGCTTTTGTGTTCGCAGGGAAAAAGCAAACAGCCCTTTCTAACCATAGACGAAGCACGAGCATCCCTTCGGCACTCCTGCTAATGCCAACAAGTTCACAGGGAACGTTAAACACTTCACACTCCCCGTCTAAGCAGCACTTCCACCACCACGTATTGCTTGTAAAACCACAGTTAACATTACACTCAGTGCAAACCATAGTACAATTCTAAGGAAAATAACTGTGATTTCCCTTTGAACGGGGACACAAGCCGCACTGCACAGCCTGTTAGAAAGCCCTGGTTGAGAAGATAACTGAGAAACCACTGTCAGTTGAACAGCCCTCAACAACTCATCACACACATCTTGAGAGCAAATAGGTCCATGTCCTAACATATCTGTAGGGAAAAGAAACAGAAGGGGGGATCAGATCAGAAACACAGAAGAACCAAAGTGGTGCCAGAAAGAGAAGGGAAATAAGGAACGGTTTGAGACAGAGAAAGCAAAAGCACTGAATATTAAATACTAGAAAGAGGCACAGAGAAAAGAAGAAGAACCTTTCCTGATTTAATCTACAAGTTTATGGTTTAAATAGAAATAATACATTTCTTTATAAAGGATAAAAACCGTGCCTGAGGATTACTCTCAAACTGATAAATGAAGTCAAAGCCGAATACAACAGGAGGGAGAAAAAAAAAGAACAAAAAGAACCTCTGACTAACACTGAAAACACAAAGAATTTTTATTGCATTTCTGTACTTTAGGACAAGTACACTTGAGACATCTTCATCATGATCCCTCAACAGCTCATTTATTGCCAGAAAACAGTTCCGAGCACTTTCCATTGCTCCAGCAGAAATGGGAATATTCTGGAGGCTGCAAATTCCTGCCCCCTTTTTAAGAACACAGCTTCACGTACTGAGAAAGCGATGGGATGCGAGGATGCAAAAGGGTGAAGGAGAAAAGAGAGAGGGACAAAGAACAGGGGCTTAACAGAGTCCTCACTGGAAATCAAGCAGGAGACAAGGAGAGGCTTGCAGAGAGCAGTGGGAGAGGAGAGAGATGGCTCTTGGAACAAACATCCCCTTCTGAAGGCACCACAAGGATGTGAAACTGTCCCCTTCCCACATCATCTCCTGCTCTGTTGTGGGATCCTCTGCCTAAAGGCCGATGGGTCCATCATCTTCCTTGGGCTACAGACTCCTGCTGTTCGGTCAACGAGGTCTGTTAATACCAAGTAATGCTTGGTTGTGCCATGCTGCTGTGCAACTCGAACCCAAGTGAAGGTACGCAGGAGAGGGACGCCCACAGTTCAGTATTATGTGGGTTTCGTTTTACTTCACCTTTTTACTTTCCAAACGCAGAGGAAATTACATTTATATAAAACCTCAGTTATTTAAGCTGCAGAATTGGGCACTTAAGAAGTTAAGAAATGCCAGATGTCCACAGAACCATACTCCTGTCCCTCTTTGATATGCCCCATGATACAGTCTTTACATGACCGCATCCAAAACAATTTCACAGGAACCCTGCCTTATTAAGTGCACGGGGGAGCAGAATTAATGGTGCATAGGCCACTGTAAATCTGGCATTTCCTAACTTCCAACTGCTTGATTTTTGCAACCTAAGTAACATTCTTCATGTATTTCTGTATCCCATCAATAAAACGGAGCACCGGTTGCCTTGCTGACAAACCGATTCCCCCACAGGTGACTCTTGCACAACCTCAGGAAAATCAAGACCAGCTGTCCACACACTCGCAAGGCCCAAAACCCATGTCTGCCTTTTGAATTTAATCATATAAATAACAAGCGTAGGTGCGACTCAAACCCTGCAACACTCTACTGGGCAGCCACATGCAGCAAGCCTTTCTTTTGCTGGGGAGCGAACAAAACACCCATCTTCTCATAGGAGCGAGCAGCAGGTTCTACGCTTTTATGACACATATATTCCACTGCATTGACCCATATGCTGCGTCAGACAGCAAACATCACCCTTCCTTTCTCAGCACTGGTATTTGTTTAATAAGCATACAGCCCTCCCTTCTCCTTCCCCTTTCTCCCACTCAGCTTCTCAAACCCTTTTACTCTAAACCTAAAGAACAGCCAATAAATAAATGCATCTTTTATATTCCTGCTTTACAGTGCATTTGAACTGGTGAATGTGCCGCGCACTTTTATTCACCTGAGTGCCTTCATCCCTGTATTATGACTGTATTTAGCATACCATCAGCAGCCAGGCAGAACCAAACAAACTCATGTGCAGACTTCAAAGCAAGGGAAATATGAATTGTGGCGTCTGTGTGTTTACAGTGGATGGATCAGCATCCCCCACGGCCCTGCTGCGGTCACCGGGGGTCCCGCAGGCAGCACCCAGCTTTCACCGGGCAGCTTGGTCCTGTTACATTGGGCCCAGGTTTGTCCCGTCACCTAGGAAGCATCACTGCCTGGCTTTGTGTTCCACTTGCTATCCTGCTGGGACTACAGCAGCCCCAGCGAGGCAACGAAACATCCTTTGTCTAGAAATAAGTTGGATGGAAGAATCAGCAGCCCTGAGGAGGAGGACTTTGGGGTTCCGGGTGATGAGAAGCTCCCCATAACCTGACAGCGTACGCTTGCTTTTGCTTTTCCATTCAGGCTTCAGAAGAGACGCACTGATTACAACCTTGGTAGCTTACCCCTGCTTTCCCACCTTGCTCCTGCAACAATACTTTTCTCCTTGGGGGCACTTAGGCAGTACCAGGATTCAAACAACCAGTCACATGTCGTTATTAAGCACTAAGGGACACTTCCATCCTCCCAAACATAAGCATGCAAGGTACACAATGGCCTTGATCCCCATAGGAACAAGCACACTAAGAAAATTCACTATCCAGCGACCCACAAAACTTGGGAACAGAGAGGCGGCGAGTAACACCGGGACATCCCATGGCTGTGAGACATGGAAGAAAACTGCTAAGAAACAAGTGCAGTGTGATAAAGCCTAAGAACAAGGCAAGTAATGAGAAAGAGACATTAAAAACTTTAAAGTACACAGAGAAAATGAGTTCTTCATGTCAGAGGAACACAGAGAGAGCATCTTTAGGGAGGACAAACCCATTCTCTCAGGAAATGTTCTGCTATGCTTAAAACGGGAAACAATCACAGCTGAGATTTGTGTGTTTTCCACCACACAAACTTGTAAGTGCATTCGGTGCAGCCCACGCTACGCGAGCGAGGCAGAGGGTTTTCCTTCTCCTTTTGTTTCTGACAGAGCTGCTGATTTACGAGCATCCTCAACAACAGGACCCTAAGACAAATCCTGCTGGTGCAAACACTTCCAAACAGGCAGAAGATCTGAGTCACGCAGGAAAGCATGATGCATTCCTGTGGCTCACCTTGCAGTTGAAACTCCCCGCTCTCAACCTGCGTGTCCATGGAAGCCAAAGAGCAAACAATGTGACAAATAGAATGGATTTATCCCAGGAACGGAGTGACTGCTTCACGAGACAGGCTGGAATCAACCTGCAATGCTGTGCAGAGGTAAAACTGAGAGGAGGGTATTCCCAAAGTGGTTTTGGGATTAATACAAGTCTCTCTGGCCACAGAACTGCCGAGAGCTGACTGGTGAGCTGGGGGTATCCAGGAGGGAAAGACCAAGGACAGCAGTTGCTGTTCATCCTCGTAGTCTCCAGGTCCAGAGCCTGCTGACCCGCTCTAGTTTAACAAGCCCACATTCACTCCCACCACTCGATGCTGCTTCGGAGGGACAAACCTTTGCAGCATCTTGTTTGCCCCTTTATTCCACAGAGACTCCCCCCTCGCACTCCTTGAAGCAACACTGGGGCTCACAATAGCACTCTCAGCCTTGCCTTTACCCTGTTATCAGTACAAGCCACTTGTTGCCAGCCTGGTTCTTTTTCCTATCGAAAGCACATTTGTCAGGCAGCCAAAGCTTTGCATAAATAAAATGTCCAGAGGGTGACAGTCTCTGCCTCCCTGTAACCACACCAGAAAGATGCTCTTGACAGAAACTTCCTTCCACTGAACTTCTCCCCCCTTTCTGCGGGAGAAAGCTGGACTCTTATTTCACATCATTTTAAAATCACCAAGTGAAGGAATCGCAAACCTCTGCCTCTGAGTTCTGAGGGAATGGCAGACTTTGATTTCCTTCACAACTAACCCCTAAAAGACTTACACTAACCACAAAACAAATCTGATCTGCAGTAAAACAGGAGCAGTCACACACAACAGTCCAAACAGACAGGGAAAAATCCTAACTGCACTTTGAATCATGCAGATGATCCAGAGCCAAGCTGCAATCCCAGCAGGGCCAGAAGCAGGTTTCCTGCACCAAGCAGCACTGCAGACCACAGGCTTCACCCAAAAAGCAACGATATATAATCGAGAGCCAAATTTCCCAGGTACTACAATAACACATCCCTAAAGGAGAGATCAGCAGGTAAATAAGCAAGGATGTGAAAAGAGACTCGAGGTAAAGTCAAAGTCTCTGGTGAGCAGCAACAGTCAGGCTTTGGTACTTTCTCTCCTATGCTCCACTATGCACTGAAGAGCCGGGGTACCAAAAGGAAGCAGTGAGCACAAGGATAGCTCCATTTTTGTAGGCCATTCACCACCACTGGAGCAGATGAGAAAACCCAGGAAGCCAAGTGTGATTTTTCACTAGAATCTGCTAATTCAAGACAGCTTGTGAGTTTAAATGTGATCTGTAAAAGATGCTGTTCACCCACTTCATGGATCCGATTTCTATCTGAAATGACAAAGCCGCCACACTTGCTCTGAGAGAGCCAGAAAGTCTTAGGGAATAAATGCTCTTTTCATTTAAAAAACCCCAAACAAACACCAAAAAACCCCACCCAAAACATTTAAAAAACCCAAACCCACCAACTTCAAATCCAGGAGGGTGCTGTGCCCAAGGGGCCCAAAAGAAAGGCCCCGTGGTGCTGAAACTGAACGAATTTACAGCTCTTGCTATTCCATCAGTGCTCTGAAATTAATCAGAGCACGAACAAAAAGCCAAACCATAAATGCCTGATTTCTCCTGGGTAAATGGGTAGTTAAACTGCAGGGAATTGATTCTAATTCCAGCAGCGTGCAGGGGGAGAGCCCTCATCACATCAGCAGCAGGGTTTTACAAAGGGGCACTCCTGAGCCCTGGTGCAGCCTGGTGTTGTACAGCCCCTGCCTCCCTCCCTCCCGGCCTTTCAGGATGCTCTGGGGCTCATTTTGCCCAGCAGCATTCTCGGGAGGAAAAGTTCACTTCTCATGGAGATAACCTGCATTTTTTAATTATCATTATGATTTTTATGCCTCCCGGGGGGGGGGGGGGGGGCGGGCTCC